>JAVLVB010000458.1:373621-425002 GCA_032876305.1 Orestias chungarensis | reverse complement strand
TCCCATTGCTTAATTACGTCATACATAAATGGCTTAATTGACCTATTTTCCTGCATGGTAGCTCCTCCATGTATCTAAGTTTGTTATTTTACAAAAGTGAAACACTAGAACTGACGTGGGGAAGAAAACAAAAGCCAGCTGTGACCCAAAAGACAATAGATCAGTGTGAGGGGTGAATTGCTCCTCTTCTCCCTTACAGATTTTTGTTACTCCTAAACAAGCTGTGCCTGTTTCTTCAGCTGTTTGTGGCAAAGTAACAGTTCGATTTTTGTTTTCTCCCTTTGTGGTGCTTGTTTTGCTCATTATGTTAAGCCACATGAGTGTGAAGAGAGCTGTATCCTCAAGTGTTAAATTGGCAGCCACTTTAAAAAAGTGAGCCACTCCCCTCCCCCTTCACTGATTTTCACTATATTTGCATGTTTTGTTCACATGGCACTGCATTTGCTTGCATCTACACAGGCAAGAAGGCATTCATTAACCTGACAGTAGTAGATTCAACAGCAGTACCTGCTCCATGTATCGGTGAACAACAGCCTGCAGGCAAACAACAGTGTCTTTGTGTGCTGTGTCAGACAAGCTAATACTCCAAAGAACATATTAATGAAGGTTTCCGTGCCAGTGGAGAAAGTGGAGACAGCACCGGCCTTGTGTGTTTAACCTTTTATTGTATGCGAGTGACAAACGCAGTCACGTTTTTGAGAAACGCTATGCTGTGTTCAAAACTCAAAATTCGAGCTGCATTATTCTGAATATAAAAGGGATATTTGACGCCAGGACATGTTAATTGACCCAGATACTGTAGCATGTTCACAAAGGCCAATATCCTGCCTGGGAAGAGATGTCTACCTCCCACAGGCCACGCTGACTATTGTCTTCCAGCGCAGGCTTCAATTTCAATGCTACAGCGTTTTTATTTTCTTCCTCTGGACAGTGAACTCTGATGTCACTAATCTTTAGGCATTCTCAATTTGCTCTCTTTGATTCACTCTTCTATCACCTCCTACTTATGTCTTTGTTGTCACTTTCTTCCCTTTTCATGTGGGGTTGCTCCCCGTTTGCTGTATACAAAGATTGATTTGCTGTAATTGGGTGAGTCATGGGCAATACTGTAGTATTTTCCTTTATTTTTCCACAGCTGAATATTTTTTTTGTGACCTTGATTACTTCATGTCTTAAGTCATCTAGGCAATGTTAAATTTTACTTGTGTGAGAATTACTTCGTGGGTTCCAGAGGTTTTAAAAAAACTATTTTTTTTTTTACTAGCCTTTGACAAACTAACTTTAGGTTCTTAAAGTGTGAAAAAGAAACAAAGCAATACAAAAAGGAAAACATCTTCATTTACATGTAAAATCAGCCAAAATTACATTTTAATTCATAACGAGTAAATGTCTAAGATAAAAAAAATAATTAATAAAATAAGTAACCTTTTATTGGTAAGTTGCAGTATACAGCAGTTGTATTCATTCATGATTTAAAGGAGCTAACTGTCTTAGGGTTTTTGTTTTTGGGTAGTTTGTTTCAGGTCTGAGAACTATAGAACATGAATACTGCTTCCATTGGTCATGTAGGCAATTAATAAATGTGAACCAAGAATGGAACTTTGAGGCACTTCACACTTGATCTTTGTGGTCTTGAGTTTATGATTGCTAAAGAATCCATGGTAGTCCTGAAAACAAGTAAAATAACTTTTCAGTTTAGTATGTGTTTTAAAAAGAAGACTCCCATCAGATACAAAATAAGATCAATTATTTTGATTTACCTCTAAATTATCTTTGGTTCAGTCTCAATGTAGATCGGTGGCTGGTAACATTGATTTTTAGTGTTCCTTTCAAACTGACGGCTCATCAAATATGCACGTCTGTAGCCCTCCTGATTACTTGTCGCAAGTGATCTAGAGTTACCAGGCTGTGCTGACACTGTTGTATGCCATAATCAGATATTGTCGTTTACCTGCAGCAGTTTCTAATGTCAATTTTCCTTAACACTTTATGGGAGGGAGCTACATATTGCTTTGTGTCGAGCATTGTCTAAAGTTTATATATTATATCATCAATCGATATTTACTGAGGCATGCAGTAAATCTCCAATTTACAATATTTGCCGTACCACTACCTAAGCATGGCAGTGACTTGAAGGGATCCATTCCAAATGAAAAAAATCTAACTGCTGCAAACAGAGGATCTACTTATTTCCTCAACATGTTTATTTTATGCAACAAATTATCCATGAGTGACGTGGAGAAATGCAGGGCAGATGGCATAATGTTTGTTTCATTGGAGTTTCTCTTCTAAGATTCTCTGCCTTATGCTTTCACTACAGTGAAGAGGATTGCAAATGTAATCAAAATTGCAAGTTTTGTAAATTAAATTAACATTAATTTACAGACTTATTTTGGTTAATGCATGAACATAGTCTAATAAAAAGTAAATGGTTGGTTTGGACAGAGTTTATATTAAGATTATTCTAAGTTATAGTTAGAGCTAATTAATTAATAAAAAATATGACTCTGATATGGAACTTTAATGGGATTGAAACTTTCTAGTACTTTTGATACTCTTAAACCTGTTATAATTTCTTGGCAGCCTCTCAAACTCTAAGATAAAGTCCTTGAAGCAATGTTTGTTTTAAATACCCACCGTTCCCTTAAATTATTTAATTTAACTGGATGAATGGGTTTTTGTTTAGTTGCAGTTCATTTTAGCCTTACATATTTACAACACTTTTTCTCATTTACTGATTTCCCTGTCCATAATTAATCCCTCCACAACCCACTGCTTTCCTATGGCCTTTTGCTATGGCAAGCACCCACTAACAGTATTTTGCATTGCACCATTTTAGGTTTGATTAAAATGTATATAAAGCTTTGGGTCATATTTTCTTATTCAATAGCAACTATCTTCAAATTCCTCTATTAGTTGTTAAATTAAAACAAACTCTTCTAATTTCTTCAGATTATACAATTTGTTTACACACAATTTGATCAAGTTAAACTGTATCCAACTGGCCAAAATGCATTATTCAGATGTCTACTGTAGATGTGTGATCCCTGAAATATAATGCCCTTCCAAATAATGCATTCAAACAGTTAATGCCAGTTGTGATATTTGCTCAAATTTGTCTTAATTAATGACTTTTACTTTTAAGATACACTTATCAATCAATCAAAAATACTATATTTATCCCAATTGGAAATTAAATCAAATTAAATTAAATCAAAGAAGCCTGATAAATATTACAATACAACAAAACGTATTTTGTTTGTATGGAATTTGTCCAATCAAGGTTTTTGATTGGTTTTCATTTATTCTAATGTTATGCCCTATAGGGTTATATGCTTATCTGATGGAAATGCTGGTGCTTGTCAGTCAATCTTTGTATTCCACCTGGCTACACAATTTATAAATTTAACTATAATTTATAGCTGCTTACCAGCATTCCCATTACAAACACACATGCATTGTGTCTGATTACCCCCAGTAATACTTTCAATCTTGTATAAATCCTGTGTTAGCTCTTCACTTTTACACTAAGTGATATAAGCACAGTGACCTTTGGAGACGATAAGCTTTCTCCAGCCAACCTGAAGACTTTGGAATAACTGCCTCGACGAGTAATTCATGGCATTGCTAACCATATGAGGGCTATGAGCCAAGGTTGTTGACCTTTCATGCCTGCCACTAGTGATGGAGATAGCCAGACCCTGGAGGAAAATGAATTGTGGTTATTAAGGAACTGGACTTTTTGAATCAAACCCAGGGAGCAGCTTTACTCTTGGCATTTCTTCTCTATTTAAGTAATTACTTTTTACGCCGTAATTGACCAGCTCTCCAGGACCACAAACCGTACAGATGGAGTTGCATTTATTAATGTATGCTTCTGGGGAGACATCACAGTATAAAAGTTCAGTGTCTAAAGAATGAGATTCCATAAAAAAATCAAAAATCAATCCAACCTGCCTTAAAATACATACAGTCCCTCCATTTGTAGTCAGCTTCTTTTTGCTTTTCACAGTAAAGCTGCTGCATTTTTGTGTTTGTAATGGCGGAGAAAATGTTTATGGAGAAATGGAAGGGATGGTGACTGGAAAGACTCATTTGGGAAGTAATATGGTGTAAAATACTTTCAATGACTTCCTGTCTTTGTTAAAACAAATCCTTTGAAACAATGCATTGATGAGTTTCCTGCAATGGGGGACTCAACTTTCATGTAAATATATATTTTTGTAGATGGAATACATTCATAAACATCCAACATTTAAATTGTCATATTTAAAAACAAACAAAATAATATATAACTGGCTGGAAATTTATAGTAAAATTAAAGCAGAATTAAAAAACAAACAGAAATAAAAAAACAAACTGCAGATCAGATCCTCTAGCTCAGGGGTCCCCAACCCTGGTCCTCAAGAGCCACTGTCCTGCAGGTTTTAGATGCAACCCTGCTTAAACACAGATGCATCAAATAATTCAGGACTATAAAGTTTGGAAAAAGCCTGGTTGTGGGCCAATTATTTGCTTCAGGTGTGTTGAAGCATGGTTTCATCTAAAACCTGCAGGACAGTGGCTCTCGAGGACCGGGGTTGGAGACCCCTGCGGGATGTTTGAATTACATGAGATGAAGTTTCAAGTCTTTTTTTTTAAGATTTTGAGCTCAAACCTGTATTTGAACATTTAGAGCTTTTGTATCAGCCAATCGTCTGCAAAGCAAATAGGTTTACACTATCCATCAGCCTTTAACAACTCAGTCCAGCTTAAACAGCAGTATTATAACATAAGCATCATATCTCTGAATCATAATAAATAAATAAAAAACAAACTTTCCACTGCCCATTATGTATTTCAGTTAATTGGATTGGAGGTAATTATCAGATGTCTTTGTCAAGATATGCTAATTTCTTAGCCTCTGTGGTCTAAATACTGATGCACTTGTTGTGGTTTTTTTATTCAATTTTCTTTTCTCTTAAAAATCATTTTGTAAACTTTTGGATTTCTGTTATGATTGCACTCAATACATCAACACAGATATATTTTTTTCTTCCCCGAATTTGAGTGTTGAAAATTCAGACAATAAAACACACTATTACTACAGTAACTGTTGACTAATCTTTTAATATCCTCCACCAACTTCTTAAAAATAATTATTAGCCACGCATATTTAGATAGTGTGGGGCGGTTTTGGTGAATTAACTACATTAACTAAGAAAAGTAGGTAACTTACTGGGCAGAGGGGCATTTTGAATTAAAAAAAGCATGTAAACAATGCGGTGTGGACTGCGGACAAACATAGCCATAGACTGTGAAGATTGAGCAGCATGTTTTCCCAGCTCTGTCCTCCCCCAGAGCTTCAAGCCTGTAAATCCTGGTGGGAGGCATGCATTTATATTGGATCAACGTAGTATGATGGTATTTTTCCTGCTCTGTCCCTTGTTTTTGTAATCATACCATATCCCTCACGGGCTGCATCTAAAATTATTTTTATTGACTCTGGGAGAATGTTATCTCTGGCTGATTTACTGATAAAAGGAATGTTGTTCTACGTTGGTACACATGGTCACTGTCCTATTATAACAGGAACAAGCCATAGGTGATCACAAACAGTTTCTAACTTTATGGTTATAACGTAAGCATCAATACTTCATATTTTTTACTTCTAATAACTCATATATTGCAAATTGTTTTTTCATAATATTGCATTTAATACTTTGGAGGGCAGAAAAGGAAAAAATAAGTTGTAACTCCTCTAGTCACTATCTAGTAATAATCCAAATGAGCTTGATAAAGCTTTGTGCTTTTTTTGGGTGAAACAAATTAAGGATGGTGTAAAAGGAGATCATTTTAAAATGAACTACTTCATAAATAATGAGGGTAAGAGTGCATATTTTGTTCTTGAAAAGCCCCATAAGAAAAAGCTTGCATTATAAGCTCTGAAAAGAAATTGCCAGAGTATCGGTTTAAAAAAAACATGCATCTTAGAATAGAATGCCTAGCGATAGTAGCAGGTCTAATTTTTAAGAATATTGTTTCAGAACTACAAGCAGAGCTTTAAATCTGATAAGAGTTAGAATTTTTCTTTCTTTTAATGACATAAGCTAACAGACTTTTCTGCAGTGCATGGTGCGCAGCATCTCCATGTGGTACCGGGTACCGCCAGTCTGGTGTCTCAAAGCACATTCCAGTGCCATTGTTTTGCTTACAGTAAAGAGAAGCTTGACTGTTTTGGAACTGTCTCCAGCCAAACTAAGTTATGGTGTGGAAAATGAAGGGTTGGGTTGTATATTATTCTAATACAAAAAAAAAAGCTTTTTTTTTAAATTGTCTGTGAGACACAAGGGCCATTTCTGTTAAGTTTGCTACCAGAGCAAGTATTTAAAATAAGTATAATAAGTATGAGTTTAGGTTTTACCTATTTACTTTGTTGTTCTTTATAGAATTAGAAGGTATAAAGAGCTTTCATTCAGGTATTTATCTTCACATTGTTTGATGCTAGGAAAATGTTGTATTTTAGTTGTGCTACGAGGATCTCAAACTGACCTGTACAGTTTTGGTTTTTTTGCCCTTTGGTCTAACGGGTAGCTGTGAAAAATAAGCCATACATTTCCAATCCAGCCACCGACTTTCCTCTTGTGCTCTTTACAGCCGGGTCGTTTTGTGATCTGAAATCAAATGCTGCACTTCACGCGGCACCTTTTCCCTTGAAGGTCCGACATTTGTCAGAAGTGAAAAACAGAACAGGAAGTCAGTTGGAGAAAGTCCTATTCTGGTTGTTTGCACGAAAAAATATGTCTTATAAAATACAGCTGCAGGCATTTATTTATTTTATTTTTCCGCAGTCAACAGTGCTGTTTTTTTCCTTCTTCACCCCTTAGTAATGGATTGAGACATTAGTTCCATTAACCTGTTCAGTCTGCAAATGCTCTGCTTGATGTAGTACGTAATTTAAAATATCTGTCAGTGGTTGATAGAACTGTCAATCAGAAATATGCACCGAACACTCTGGTCGCTCCCCTTAATCCATTAGTCATAAGTAAAGTAAAAAAATATTTTAGTCTCTTAGTGCAATTTTAATGTCTTTCAGTGAAGAACCTAATGCATTGATTTTTAAAGAGAAGGACGTTTAGGTAACATTTTAAATGGTTGGAAATCAGCAGTCTGACATTGTTGTATATGTTTGTTTAGCGGTGGTTCACGCTGTCCTTTTCCACATATGGCTGTCTCGGTTCTTTTAAGTAGAGGCTATTTGATAAATAGGCGGAAAAGGAAATAAAGAAATTGGGTTAGCTTGTCTTTGGATATTTTCCCCCTGTCCTACGAAGAATTTGTCGTCAAGGAAAGCTGAGGTCAAAAGACACAAATGCTGCTTTGTTCTGCCTTTACCAGGCTTTATTTTGTGCACAGTGACTGTAATGGGGCAACACTGGCACTCATTGTCCTGCTACACATCTGTTGAAAGATTAGCTACTTGATTGAGGGAGAGTACTTATACATGAGCTGTCATGCTGTGTATTACCATTAAACACTGCTTCTGTTTCTTTTAAGATCTGTTCTGATGCTTATAGTCCAAACAAGCATTTAACACTGTCACTGTTTTGCTGTTTGGACTGATTATTTATAGCGCTGACTTATGCAGCCATGACGTACAATTATGTAAATGAATTTCCTGAGTCAACCATGTCCTAAAGTCAACAGTTAGTGCATTATGCGGATGATTCATTAACATTTTTGTGCCACTTACAACTTTAATGAGGGCCGTCTCACAATAAGCACTTTCATATTTTTTATTATTATTATTTTGGTCAGATTCTTGAGTTTCTGCTCAGTTGAATAATTGTCTGAATATTCCCTACACCACCCTGTTTTTCTGTACATCTGTACAAACATGTGTATGCACATGCCTGCACAGTAGCAGGTGTTCGACTCCAATGGTCAGGCGAGAATTTTCTACCAAAAAACTTCTGGACAAACACTGCACTGCACTGTGAATCCTCTACTCAGTTTATCGTGTGATCTCTGACTTTTATTTATTGTTCTGTCCACAGAGAGCTCGGGAAATGTAATTCCACCACTATTGATTCATGTCTGCTTGAAATAAGGCGGTTCAGATTTGGGGCATATGAAAAATAACTGCTCTGGGGTTTTTTCCCCTCCATGATTTATTATTTTTTTTTTTTACCTCTCATTCTTCCATCCACTTCTCGCAATCCCATTTTCAACATGCCTCGTAGCCACAGTGATGCTTTCTCAGCTGCTTATTATGCCTTCCACCCAACCACCAAGAGGGGAATAAGCATGTGTACAGAGGCAGCTGTACAACTCCGCTCAGTGAAGGGTAAGTGGGGATTGGCATGTCCTGTGCCCGTTTCATCCACTCAAAAAGTGTGACAGCTGGGCACTACTTTTACCGCTCCTCCTTTATGAGGCTGACTCATTCAAATGAGACATAGCAAAACAGTCAGAGGAGTGACAAAAAGTGGGGTAGCCACCAACTGGCTTGGCGCTAAGCAAATGTTGGCACATGTGTTATGAGTTAGCGTCTACATAACTGTTTTATGACTGCCCTAACACATTAAAGCCTAATTCCTGTTTTTTTTTTTTCTTGTTTTTTTTCCTTTATGTTGTAAACACTGTGCAGTAATAGTAGGAAGGGCATAAGAACTGTAATTTATGTGTGTGGGGGAGAAGCCTGGGATGAGGCCTCCCTCTGGGATTAATGGGAGTCTCTGTGTCTGTTCACAGGAAATATGAAAGGCCCTTTGTTGGTAAAGGACTTGCTGCTGCCAGCAAATAACTACCCCCTGTCATATCAAAAATCCCCAACCTCTAAATTCATTGCCTCCTCTGCCGCTCATCCTTCACTTCTCTTTTTTTTTCCCTCTTTAAGGCTGTGTGTTTTCTGTCAGCATCACTCATTTATGATTCCACACTGCGCCTGCAGATCCAGAGCCCAGGAGACACAAGCTTGCATTGTTAGTATTCACTGTCACTTCTGGAAATCCAGGCCATTGGCCACAAAGGTGGAAGAGTGGGAGAAATGGTGCTTTTAAGGTGATGATTCATATTTTCACATGCGATGCTAAGCACGGTCTTCTATCTTTTCCTGCGTTCAGTTCGGAGGCTTGCTATCAAGTAAGGTGGGAAAAGACTGGCGTTCTGTGGTTAATGTGTGACCAATTGACTGTGCTGGTGGTCTGGTTTATTTTTGGGGACTCTATGCGTGTGTGTGTGTTGATTTGGATGGTGGTTGAGCATACCTCCTTAGGCTAAGCTAAATAAAGAATGGCCTATCAGTGTGGGGAAATGACTGTTAGGCAGTGTGCTGGCAGAGTGTCTTTCATCAGGTCACACGTTGGTCTCTTCACACCTGCAGCTCAGAACAGGGGAGTGAGAGGCTGTTGGCAGGTGTTAATTGCTAGAATAAAAAAAGACTGGAAAAGCATGGAAGGATGAAGTAGTTTTGTGTGTGTTTTGTTGGCAGCTTCTTCTTTTCCTCTCCTTTAAATTACATTTTTTTAAATCATTAAATGATGCGTTTCTCCAAAAATGTTGAGATTGTTCCGATCCAAAATTCAAATTGGATCCAACACTGTCTTTAACCTTGAGTTTGGATATTGTAGTCAGGCTACTAGAGACAATATCAGACAATTGTTGGTCCCTTTTTCACTTGATATAAATTATTTAAGCTGAACTTTGCTCAGGAGCATAACTAATCTCCTGAATTTTAAATAGGCAATAATGCACTAGAAATACCATTAAATGTAATTGTGTGAAGTTAGACTACTTTAAGTTTAATCAAAGTCTGTTCCAGAGGGTCCGCTGCTGCAGTGTGACCACTTTTCTATTCAGCACTGGAATATATTTGTTTATTTGAAAAAGAGGAAACGATAAAAAAATCTGAAGTTTTGCAAAAACATTGAGCAGTGGAAGTTTTTTCAGTTTTTTTTTTTCTACTTAGTAGAGCTGCACAGCATATTGAATCACAACCATATTTGCAAAAGCAATATATGTTTGTAATATTTTAGTGTAGTATTTAACTGGTTGAAACATTTCAAGGACCAGTTGTACAAACTTAATTTGCAGCTTAGATGCCATGATCTAAAGTTTAGATCATCTTAAACGCAGCCGTTTTAAGAGAATTTTTTAAACTTACTGCCCATGTTGATTTGAGCAACCAATAGCATAGCTTTAATATAGACATAAACACATTTTTCTGAGACTTATGTAATGTTGATCTTAGTACCTGACAGCTAAAGGCTGCTACAACAGATTCTGTTGCACTTTTTATTTTTCATTACTTGGACTAACACAGTGATGTAAAAAATGTCCTGGATAAAATAAAAAAATATTGGTATTATGTTCTGATAATCTGATTGCCTCTCAGATAGAACCATTTCAACAAACATTATTTTTCTTAACACAAGCAGAAAACCGTTTTGGTATAACCCTCTTTTTTTCCCTTTTCCTTTTTGTTTTACTTTATTCTTTGACTGTTCAAGTTATTTCCTCCTGTGAACTGTGCAGTAGAAGTGAGGGATCTAATGGCTCCATATTAACTCCCTCAGGCTGTCGCCAATGGATTTGACATAGATAACCTCGTTGTGTTTGAAACCCAAGGGGGAGGGGAGTAAAAGAAAAGCGAATAAAAACCAGGACCCCCAACTGCAAACAAAAGCGAGGGAAGAGTGAAATGAACTTAAATAAAAAGGGCTCAACTTGGTGGAAGCTTTACGTTGTCTGGGGCAACTAAAATAGCCCTGTCAAACTTAGAAAAGTGCTTCACACTGTACTTATGGCCGTCGTTTGAAAGGGCGAAACAAAACAGACACATTAGATGTCTGCCTGATAAAACATTTATAATTCAGTTTTCCTTTGCCGATGGAGTTAAGCTTTAACGAGCTTCTGAGTATTCATGTTATTCCAAGCTTTAATTGTAACACTGAGGATGACAGTCATTTGTTTAATTTCCTAGACTGGGAGCCGATGGCTAGGCTTGCATGGAAGGAGGGATTGTAATGGCCATCCTCAGCAAGGGATGAGGCTTATTAGGTCTGAGTGGCTTCCTTTCTCATATAACCTGATCTGGCTTTGATAGACAGGGGATTCCTGGTTCTGATACATTGGAAATATAAATCTGCACATATTCCTTGCCTCTGGACTTTGTAATTGCCTATTAAGGGCCATGTTTGTAGACGGAGGGGCCAGATGTGCCTAATGTGGCTGAGGGTCCAATGTGGGCTCTAAGGCAGCATGCAATAAAAGATGAGGAGGAGTACAGGCTGGACATTGCCTCTCATTAAACTGACCCGCGTTCTGCCAGCAGAGCCATAAAAGAAACCTTAATGTCCTTACCAGAGAAGCTCCACAGTTCTGCTGCCATTAAAAAGAGGGAATTGAATTCCATATGAGTTTGCTGCTGTCAAGCCACACGAGACCAGCTGTCTGTCCTTGTGTTAAGTCCAGACCCGGGGTGACGCCATTTCTCCATTTGGTGTTTTCCATATGTTATGATGTGGAGGATTTGAAATATTCCGCTCCCGCTGGACCACTTTAACGGGACAAATTAGCATAATCAGTTGGGACACGGATCATGATGACAAAATGCTTCAACAGATGATTCAACTGGTAAAGCAAAGTCGTTTTTTGAGTTGGTCTTTTATCCAAAGTGATAATATTCACTTATCTAGTGGGTCACATGTGCTCTTATCATTTACAGGCTACATCCAGCCTTACTCTCAACATATTTTTAGTTTAAATGTCTCTGATATGTTCTTCACATGATTGAAGAAGCTAAAGTATAAATAACAATATTATTATATTATATTATTATAATAATAATATTAAAAACTTGCGGACAGAAGGACATACTGGTACTGTTTTTTTAACACCGGCATATGTTTGCATGTTCTTGAGTGCACAAACTCACAAACTCCATCCTCAGCACTGCTAGCAGAAGAGGTTTGAACAGCCTGCAGTGACTTTTCTTATGAATGCATAAATATTTTTGCAGGTTCCACCTAAACCGTGGGATGCTGTGCAACGTTTTCTCTTCTGTTCAGCCTGATTTGCGACCAGTATGAAGGACACAACACATTTATAAGTTTTGTAATAGGCAATCGTATTTGGTTGCCTACTGTTTCCCCTCAATGTCTGTGTGTCCTATGACAGATTTCTAAATGGACTTAAAATTTAAAAGTTTTTTTTTAAAGATTAGAATTTTTATTTTTTTTCTTATTTGGGTTTAAAAAAAAAGGTAAAATGAGAAAAGGCTAAAATTTGGTAGTATTTTCTCATTGACAAAAATCAACATTTTGAATGAAGAAAGAGGGGAAAAATGCGGGCTCAATTTTTTTAACGGGCCTTTTTTTAAAGACACATTGTCCACATGTGTTCACAGAATCCTTGGTTACAACAGCTGACATTATTCTCCTCCTGCACATAATACAAAGAAGATGTGTTACCATGAAATGCCCCTGCTGTTTTTTATTTTATTTTTTTTTATGACCTAGAATACCAACACATTTGACTATTAAGGCACATTTGGACTTTTTGCCCTCGGAATTCACGGCTTTGCATACAGTACCCCCTTAGCTAACCATTAACCTTACCAAGGGTGAGTGGTTCTGCTTGCAAAATTCCTCTTCTTTACTATGTAAGAACAGCATGCTTTCTTTTAACAGATGAGTCTTTTCAGTGTGACACCTGAAAAGAGCCCTACAGTTTCCGTCATGGACCAGAACACAATAAAACAGCTACATGCAGAGCTTAGCTTGTATCCCTTTGTCTTTGTTTCACAGTTGTTTTTTTTCTCTTTTACCCCCTTCTCTCTCAATTCCTCCACCTCTCCCTATACATTGAAAACCTGATATGCGGCAGACCGCTTCAGGTTACAGTCCACAGCGAGATTCTTTTCAAGTGGTAACTGCTGTGAATAACAGGATGTTGTGGAGGTGCAGGGAATTGGGATGGAATAACATAGAACCACAAGAGGAGCCACTCTCCCCTTTGCCGCTAGGCTAAAAGCATCCAGCTCCTGCCCATTGTGAGCTTGAACTCAAAGGGATTTGTGATGTTGAGGATCTTTGACCCCTTTACGCCCACATCATGCAAATGAGTGCACCAAAAAATATATATATATATATTTATTTTTTTCACAACATGACTGCAGGTTTTTCTTTTTGGGTTCTAGTACAAGTAGGGATTGTAAAGCCAGACATTTGTTGTTAAGGTGTAGTTTAGGCTTTTCTTTTTGCATCTCAGCAGCGAGTATGTTGAGGCATTTTTGTAACTGAGACAACAGGTCATGTGTAGGAGAAATAAACCTGTGTGCATGCAACGTTTCCAAAGCAAAGGTTGAGAAGGTAACCAGATCGTTCCATCAGGCATGCAGATCCCTTACCCCCCACCCCCAAATGTTATTGTCCCTCTTCACAAAGGATGAGGGGGGGGTGTGTCGTAAGTTGAAGAAACACACTGAGATCTGTGGGCATTCCCTAACCTAGACTTTATGCAACTATATATATATATATATATATATATATATATATATATATATATATATATATATATATATATATTATTTGGACTCCTCGATCAACGAGTACATTTAATTTAATGTGTTTCCTGTGTAGTGTTAATGAACATAACAGAACCCTCTGTGACACTTCAGTAATGGAGGTTGGACAGCTGAAAGTAATGGCTCTCACCTTTTGAGTAGCTCAACAACTCTCTTTCCCGTTCACATGTTGCTTTTTGCTCATTGCAAAGTGCATTAACGGAGTAACGTTTTTCAAAGGAAGAGTGGCCTTCATGCTCAATAAATGAAGCTTTTACCTCGGCATGATTGGCAGCTGTTGGGTTAATGTTTTAGGTTCTTGGCTGATGTTTCGAAATTACAAAAAAATAATTTATTATGCTAATCCAAGCAATCCGTGGCCGTAGGTTAAATGGCATAAATAAGCTTCCTTTAAATACGGAGTTTCTTCAAAGGGTTTTAAAATGTATTTTTTGCTGCTCTTAGTATAAATACCATAGATGGTTGCAAGACGTGTCTTGGTAAATAAAGCCGGGAAATAGATTACCATTTCAAGGTGATTTTTAGCTTGGTTGTTTTTGTTTACCAGATTTCTTTTTAAGAAGTAGCCGTTAGTTTGAATGATATTGAAGGTCTGTAGCACCAATATGAAGTTTAGTATCAATTTTATAGGTCTTTATTCTACACACCAAGTAAATGTTTGTCATCCAGTTTATTAGGGAACATTGCTGACTAAGACTCGGCAGGTTTGAATTGGTTATTTGATAACATCGTCTGCTTGGTTTGTTTTTGTTTTGCTGAATTTAATTTGCAAATACATGAGACTTCAGTTTTCAAAATGCCGAAGGTCTAAGATCCACTTGATTCAAACCATATGCTGAGTAGGCTTGAGCCCAACACCCCCCCCCCCCCCCCCCCAATAAAACAAACACACATACACACACACAAACCCATATCAACAGACACAGCTGGCCAGCAGCCCTTGATGTCATAGCATGACATATTTTCCGTGTTTTGCTGGTTTCATCAGCCTTGTCAAATGCCTCAAGTCTAACAATAATTGGTGCTGACGAATAACCTTTAAAATTGGTCACAGTCAAGCTTTGCCTTAAGAAAAAAAAAAAATAATAATAGAATAGACATTCTTTAAGTCTGTGCTGACATTGTGGCAATGGTTATAGCTGTAAAAATGCCAACTGAATGTCATTTATTGTTGCTGTGTCAGCCTTTTTTTAGACCCTAGTGTGAAGTTGACTTGAGAATTACGACACACAACCACAGCGATGTGGACATGAGTTACGGCCTTAACTGCACTCGGTTCTCATCCTTAACGGTTTTAACACACTGAGATATTAAAGTTTTTTTTACTCCCCTCATCAACAACAAAGCAGGACAATAGACACATGTTATTAAATTCCAATAATGTGAGGTATTGGGTGATACGTATTGATTGTCTGTTTATATTGCCTCATAAGTCCTCTTTGGTCCAAGTGAAAATGAAGTTGAAGCAAGGATAATATCGGCTCATAGGCACCTGTGTCCCAACTGAAGATATGAAATAAATATATGTTAATATTATCACCTCTGGTCAGTTTGTCTAATTCGCCAGATTTGCATGCTCACACATCTGCTGCATGCACACATGCATTCACAAACAACCTTTCCCTTTCAAGACAATAGATGGCAACCTTCTTGTCTCTACATAGTTTTCTCAGCCAATGTAGGTAATGTGATTAAGTTGATGGGGAAGGGCCTGGAAAGATAACTTAATTCGTGCACTGACTATTGAGTCAAAGGACGTTGAATAAGTAAGAACGGCCTCGAATGTGAAGCAGTGTAAGTTAAACACAGAAAAAAAGCTACAGATTTGGGGAGGCAACCACTATCGCTACACCTGCTCTGTTCATGCCGTTGGAGAAATGGGATCAATTTCAAGTTTTGAGAATTGCTATTCTTATATCCCCAGGACAAGCGGATAGTTCTGTTTTACAGGAAAGCTGAAACACAATTCATAGAATTAAATCTTCAAATTAATTCCAACAAGGAACAAGTACAATTTCTATTCGTTAGGTTTAGTTAGTGCTTTGCAAAAATATTCATACCCCCTTCAATATTTCACATTGTCTAGCACATAAGTTTTGAGTGGAATGATGCATGCTAGTAAAAACTATTAAAAGCTAGTTGAGTTTGCTGTGTAGTTGTATTGAAATCATTTTACAATTTTACTCTGATACCCCTACCTGAAATCCACCAATCCAAACCATTTACAGACTAAAATGAAGCGGAAATGTTTGTTTTTTGTTTTGTTTCTGTAGCTTGGGCATATAAATTAATAGGAAGTCAGCTTTATCTTCACAAAGGACAATTCTACAATTTTTTTTTTTAAATGTTAGACACCTGGGTGATGCAGTGTGGTTCACCTTATAATCACTCACTTTTTAGTGGAAAGCACAAAGTCACTTAAATGCATTCCAGCATTAGTAGGATTTGGCAAATCTCTGCTCTGTTTGCATAACAATGAACCTGGATGTTGATTGTTAAACTTTAAAACAGACTAATGGGAGGCACTAAGTAAACCTTAACAACTCCCTTTCCATCACATCTTCTCCATGACACGTCGAAGCAACAGTTGCAGTTGCTCACAGAAAGAAAAAACTACATAATAAAAGTTTTAAAAGTGAGTTGATTGGACAAGAATGTTTTTGCTGAGAAATAAATCATGGCACTGTATTGAAATTCTGAACCATCGGAACTGGATAGCAGCAGAAATTTCGGTTTTGCCCTAAAACACTGAAACTGACTCATGATTGCGTAGAAAGCTGCCTCCTTTGATTCACATGTTGGACCACCTGCTCCTTTGTCCCACCACTGTCAATGTTGGTGTGACACTTACTAGCAGTGTAATCACCGAGAGGCAACAGTATTCCAACGAGCCCTCGTGTTAAAACGCCACAGTCTGGAAACATTTCTGCGGCGGCCTTCGCAGGCAGAGACAGATTTGTACATGGGCCTACTTGTGGTTTTGTGTTATAGCTGCATACAAACTGGGGACAGATGTGCTTGGATTCCCCCCTCCCCTCACCACTACCACCAACTCCTTCCATCACTGTGATCGTTTATTCCCTTCCTCCCTCCTTCCAGTTTCCTTAATCTGGGAGTCATTGTGTCTAGAATAAAGCACAGCTGCACAGATTCTCTACTAAAGCCATTCAGTTCAGCTGATTACATCGAAGTAAGAGGGCTTTCAACTCGCATAGTCCACTTGTACAGCCTCACTCTACACATGGGAATACTGAACACAACAAGCATGCGAGACAGACTATTCTTGTGCTGGACAGTTCCAAACAATAATTGTTGCAATCTGATGTTTTTAAGTCTGAGAAGCGCCATGATGCAAAGACTGCAAATATCAGTTTGAATGTGTAGAGATTATATATAAATAGCACCGTGGTTCTGTTTCAGATATAGATATTTGAAACACTCAAACATTTATTTTTTGCCTTTTAACTCAACTAAATAAAAACTGAATTGAATAATCAATTTTCCTAGCAGTGGTACAAAACCATAGAAACTGGTAATGCAATCAAAAATCTTCCGCAGGAAGCTTAAAACTACTGTAACTTGTCTATCCGAAGAAGAACCTTTGTCCTTAGATAAAAAGACGAAACGCAAAAGCTTAATTTGGATGGTTTTTGACAAATGCAAACAAATAGGGGGGGAAAAGCACAGCATGTCCGCAAGTCTTTATGAACGTTATCTTAAACAGTGTGGGCCAGAATTTTAGCTAGTATTCAAAATTTGCTGCAGAATCTAAAACTATCACTTAAATGTTTGAGGAATTTCCAAATATCAGAAAAGTTGCAGGTTTCTACAGCAGTCATGAAAATAGAACAATTTAATATTTGTGAATATGAGCCGCTTAATTGTAATCCCAATGCTTCTCTCTTTAGTGCTAAAGTTGTCGGGTAGGCATATGGCTTTTAAAGAACATTTAAACCTTTGAGTATGGCTTGGAAGAAAATCATTATGAATCATCCAGAGTTGTGGGTCAGGCTTTAAAGGTTGTATAGCACAAACCAATATTAAGGTTTCTTTTGATTACAGAGCTAGCAGCTCTCTTTAAACGTACAGCAGACAGTCGAAGCATTTTATGTCTTTTGCTGTTGCATTTGTGGTTTTATGTTCAGCCTTGGGATGCTGAGATTATTTGCTTTACCCAGATCGATTTTGCTCTCCTAGTCTGTTAAAGAATAAACCCTGTTTACAGACTACTTAGCTTATCTGTTTGAACACCAACTAGATGTGGGGGAAGGCTCACTCAGGTCGAAGTGAGTTAGCGGTCAGACGCATCTAAGCCGTGGCTTTATCTATTCAAGAATCAACCAAGTACAAAGATGGGAGAAAAATCAGCTCACTTAACATATTAAGACGGTGTTTTATTTATATATATATATAAATATATATATAAATATATATATATATATATATATATATATATATATATATATATATATATATATATATATATACACACAAAAGCTTGTATGCTTCTCTGGTTGTGTCGTTTTTAAATAATAAGCTGTTGTGTGTCTACAAAAGCCACACACTCACTCATGTAAAAGCTTTTTAGTCAAACATCGGACTCTTTAATCTTTCTTCTTTTATTTTTCATTTTCATCTTTTGAGAATTTAATAATTGCATTTCAAGCTGATTCTGGCACATATTGATTGAAATGTTAAATTGCAGATGTAGATTTGGTGTATATCGGCAGCTGTCCCAACTGTTCCTTTTAAACCTTCTTCAGTGTTCAGATGAGGGGTTTTTTTCCGTCAGATTTTTGCAAATCCTTTTTAATTCCAGTAAACGGTGACCCATAGTTGGATTTAGTTTACTTTTATTAAGGTGCCTCTGAGAGGTTTTTGTCCTTTGTAACATCTGTTGTGGAGAATATAAGTAAAAGGAAAAATATAAAAATGTTACTCCTCTAACAACTCTATCTCTGTAAATAAAATACAGTTTTGTGTTTAAACCAGTTTGCATTTAATAACACAGAATATAATTTTTTGCTGTTGTATGCAATTCTCTAAATATTTTGTTCTTAAGCTTAAGAGAGAGAAAAGCAGCATAGATCTTACATTATAGTCTCCCCCAGAGATTGCCAGCCTCATCTTCCTTTGTCTGCCGCTTTTGTTTCTTGGCCAAGCCGGATTCACATTCCTTTTCTTTGTTTTCTTTCCATACCCTGACTTGTCGAAAGCAGAAGCCAACGGAGGAATTCGTTTAGCAATCCTTTATAAATACAATGAAGTCTTAACTGATTACATCTATGAATTATAGATATTCATGTTTAAGTGCATATTTTTTTCCAAAGAGAAGATATAAAAATTAACAAAAATTGTGTATGCGTGCGTGCGTGCGTGGTTAGGTTTTTGATTGGATGCAGTGAACTGTGTCAGTCTTTACCTGAGCCCATAATTTGCATTTGTGCTTGATTGACAACAGAGCTATGCAAAACAGGCAGAGTTCCCTTTTCTATTAAGGCAGAGTATACATCAGGTCTTTTTTCATTAGCCGTCGCTTGCATGTTATTTATTTGGTGATAAGTCATCATTGGTGGGGATATGGTTGCATTTTATTTTGCCAAAACATTTATTAATCATATTCATCCAGGGTTCATCCCAAGTGAGGACGTTTTTTGCTTGTAGCAGATGTCAGCCATTAAATGATTGATGTGTTAAAACTTAGATTAGTCTTAAAATACATTTCATGAACGCTAATGTAAGCATCTAGCAAAAATGAAAATGGCAACATCAATCAACTCCGTAGATAATATTGATGGAATAATGTTCGTTTTTTCAGTTCTGTTTTGCAATTTCAGAAGATAATTTTTTGGGGGAAATTAAGTAATAAAACCCCTCAGAAAATATTGTACAACTATACAAACATGTTTCTTTATAATTACTAAAAAATATATGTAACTATGATGGAAATGAACAATCTGTTAAAAATTGAAGTCATAAGCACATGAGTAGAAAATAGTTTGAAATGGAAGCAGGTGTGGATGACAACCAGGAGATCTAAAAAGCCTTGTAACAGTAGCTTATTTACTAGGTAGATCGTTCTGCTGCTTTACACCCAATGTCATAATTTAAATTAATTATTCTATCGTTATTCAATTTAATGGTTAGAAATGACATTTAGTATACATAATATTATGACAAGGGAAGTAGGACACAACATGTCTTGTCAGGTGAGTTGGAGTATAACACTTAATTGGTTGCACGGATGGCACTACATCTGAGTTGTTTATTATGATATGGTGCTGCTTTCATCTTGCAAGCTAAATTAACTTGGAGAAAAACTTTAAGGAAGTGAAAATGAACAATTTAACTGCAATTACAACCACCACCACCATCTATCTGACACTTTAAAGTATAAAGATATTAAAACCTGCACAGTCACAATGGCATCTGTTGAAAGCGAATTAAAAGCGAATTAAACAATGTAGAACTTTTGTGTCGACATCATGTGCAGAGTTGAAAGTTATGGAATTAGATTTTACAATTTTACAAGTGTATACAAGTACAGAAACACACAGTATTGATAAACTTCTATAAACATGTTTTTATTTTTATATTCAGATGATGAATTTCACATTTTTGCTAATGATGTTGGATTGACCACAATGCAATGAGTGCATAAATGTGTCAGGACATAGCGACACGGTTCACAGGGTGTTTGTTGTGCCCAGTGTTCATTACGGTGGTTGAATCCACTACGGTTCAGCATTAAATGAACTCCTCGTCAAGTGCTTGCACAAGAGGTTAGGCAATTTGTCAGAATTCAATCACATTATTATAAACAACTAGGCTAATCTTATCAAAACTGAAAATATACAAATGGGTTCCTCTGCAGTCAATCTCATGGGAAATGGCTTTGTCTTCTTGGACGTTCATTTGCAGTACCTTTGTCCAGCGCAAATCAAAGTTTTAATTAAGTGTGTGGGTTGTTGTCTCCCGGTAAAGGTCCTGCCTGTCGGTTAATTGTCTTGGAACGTGTTCAGTGTATTTTATTTCATATTTGCATATATATAGATGCAATGCAGTCTTATTCTATTCATCAAACTCTTAGGCAAATATTTTTGTCTTTTTTGGATGAAAACTGTTTGGACCGACACAGTCCAAACAGTATCGAATGTTGTAACTCACCAAGTTTCTTCAAAGAGTTGTTGCCTTTTTGCAGGAAATATTTCGTGTAGCAGCCTGTATAACAACACATACGAATAAGCCTCCAATGAAAGACACTGATATTGTATAACTGTCTCATGAAGAGGATCTTCAGGAATGCCCACAATGTTCTTGAGATTATACATATCCTTCTTTGCACAATCATCTACAGAGCGTCCACAGTAGCAGAACCAGACTTCATCAGATTTCTGAGCCTTTTAAGTCTCTGGCTCTTACTCTGCTACCCCAACAGAAAACCATGTTTATTTTATAGTTCTGTATCTACAGGAAACTAGTGGAAAAAGTTTCAAATTTGGGCCGAATCAATGTTTAAAAATAGATCAGTTCAAAAAGAAATGTGGTTACAAGACATTTGGAAAAGGGTTTCTGAATTTCACTTGGCATTTTTGATAAAAGTTGTAATTGAATACATTTATTTTACTTCTTGTATTTGGTTGCTTTATTTTCCTGCTATTTATAGTATTATGATCGTTTTTTTACAATGCAAAGACAAATTATTTGCATTTGGAGAATTAAATGTATTACTAGTACTAGCATCAGGTTTTCTACTTTCTCTCAAACCACTCCTGTATAAAGTTCCTCATCAGCTGTTCATGCTCTCTTGTCAATCATTGAGGATCTTTGTACGTATGGGACTAGGCGGACCCGCAAGTCCAGGTACGCTCACGGACTGCTGCAAATGAGTTTGGAAATATGGATGCTCTTGTTGCTAAGCCAAATGACACAGCCCCATTGTGGGAACATTTCGGATCTGAGTGAGCGAGGCGGAACTATCAACGCAAACGAGCCAGTATGCTGACGATGCCGACAAAAAAGCCAACACAACGAATTTGCATGAACATCGTAAACATAACCACGCGGCCGGGTTTTCCAAGCTGGGGAAAAAACACTACACCACGAGATGGAAAGCCATCGGCCCTTACAGAAGCATTTAGTCTACAAAATAAGTATACAGTAGTCGGAGCCGTGCAAGATGGGGTGCGCTGACTTTAAGAGAAACGGATTACTATCATAGTAAAGTGGTTGACATATTGGCATTGAGGACAATATATCGTCTCAATTACCCGCGGAACAAATTCCAAGTAGGTATGCACTGATAACTCCAGTAGGATGTAGTTTAGCCTTATCAGTTTTTGGATCCAGTGGCACGTTATTCCACACAATGCCCGACTGCCAGCGTGATTGAAAACACAGAATCATTTTGTTTACTCAACAGAGCCCTTGAATAATTGTTTCCCCTGTTGTTCATATACACTATAAACCCAGAGAGGCTGCTAATTTTCAACCAACAAATACCGCACGTAATAAAAAAGAAAAACAACAAAATACTTTTTCTGTTGAGCAAGACATGTTTTGCAACAGAAATGAGAGGCATTTGGAAAATAGTGGTTGAATGTACAAAGATAGCTCCTTTTTTTTTTAGCATTTGAATATGGAGGATACGATAAAGAAGTATTCGTTAAAAAGAGATGATGTTACCCTTAATAAATGAACAGATTTTACTTTACCACTGACTCTGACTAGGAATTTTCCTCTTGATGGGTTATTGTCAGATTGATAGTAACTGTAACATTGTGTCTACTTTGTAAGTTGCTTTGAATAAAAAGTGTCTGCTAAATGCATAGACATAAACATAGACATAAACTTTTAAAAGCATCACTCTAGCAAATTAGAAATGTTAGTTTTTTCCCCTTACAGTCTTTTTTTTTTCTTTTTCCCTTTAAGCACAAACATCTGTATTCGGTAAAACGAATAAAACTGTTATTTATGGTCTTGACCTCCTCGGTTTAGATAACCTTGTGCACTTGTGATATGTTTCTGAAATAGTTTCAGGAATTCTCCAATAGATCAGCTTGGAGAGTTAAAAAAAACATGCTTGAGGATTGGTCAAGATATAAAAATGACCTGGCTCCTTTTAATGTGCATTTCTTTTTTCTTTTCTTTTTTAGCACTGATGGTAATCTTCTTCTTCTTTGTTATTTAGTACCAGAACAGACACTGCATATTTTTTACATGCAAATCACCCTCCATACTGCAAGTCTGTCTATAAATGCATTCATTTGAAATGCCCTGCCTTCAAATGTAGACTGGCAAAATTAACTATCATCATTCTCAGATTAAAGCTCGAACTTCAAACTATTTACGGTCTCTAAAGAATATGCTATTTATGGAGACCAGGAATATACCTTTGTGGTTTTTTTTGCATTCTGGACTCTTTGTTTAGAGATGCATTTTTAGTGGTAAGTCAGTCAGATTTTTTTTTTTTCAGTTGGATCTCCTTTAAATAAAATAAATAAAAAATAAAGTGCACTTGAAAAACTTTAAAGGAAAACAACATCTTTAATTAGGAAGAATAAGAAATTATGTTAAACAATGGTCGTATTTACCAGCCCTAAAGCTGTAAAAAATGCTCTCATAATGTTGGCCTTGGAAAAAAAGCATGATGCTAAAAAGAACATATGCATGAGCAATTACGCATAGCAAGCAGCATTCTTACTGTGTTCCATTAGCACATTATGCTTTTAGCGGTTCGTGCAATAATTGGCCGATTACAGAATATGCTGTTGGGGATATTTTTTGTGGTTTGCACTAAAAGTCTCCGCATAGCTGGAGAATGCTGACCTTAATTTGCAGTGTTCTCCCCAGTTTTGAACCAGCTTTGAATTTCATATCACAGCAGTTTGAATTAAGCTACCACAGAGCAAGCTCTATTGGGGCTCAACAGAATTGTTTAAACAGTGGTGCTGGCGTGGATGTCATTCAGTTTTAGCCTTTACCTCATATCTTGTTGTATCACTGCCATGTTCAGACCGGCTCTACTAACCCTGGTCAAATTAATTTGTAAATTATACATTTGGTCCAGGGGTGTAGAGCGATTTGTTAGGGTTAGGTCAGGAGATTGACACCCAAGTATTTGCACTAGTATGCGTATTTCTGCAGCTTCTGATGAAACGCCTTCGCTTGATATTTCTCAGCTATTAGTGACCTGACTTCTCAGATGAAATGAGGACATACTGAGATGATCTCACATGAGAGGTTTCAGTCTTGTCACATTAACAGCACATTAGAAGAGGTTCAGTGTGCAGGCCTCCTTCAAGCCCAGATGGAGTCTGCGACATTTTCTTTTCCTTAGACGAAGAGTTCACATTGTCTGTCCCAAATCAAATGTCTTGCCCTCTTTTTTTGCTCTGCAAAGTATTTGCGTCTGTCTGCGTTAGTCATCACGTGATGTGCTGACAATAGAGAGGCACTCTTGGACCATGGAGAGGTTACAGGGGGTGTTTGTGTTGTCCAGCAAGGGAGGGTAAGGGATGGGGGGGTGCACGTCAAACTGTGAATGGGATCATTGAGTCGGAGGTAATTTGAGGCTGTGGTTCAGGACATTAGTTGGACAGTCCTTTCTGCTGACATGCCTGTTTCCCCCTCTTGCTCCCCTTTTTTTTTTATCCCCAACACTTCTGTGTGCTGCATCGGCATTTGTGCCCACATCGTCCTGCCCATGGTGACATGTGTAATAAGGTGTGGCAACCAAGACCTTTTCCCACCCTTTACCTTAGGGACCCTATTCATCTGGAGATGGATAACCTGCAGCTGAATTGCACACTATGCATTTTTTGGGGTTTAAGCACCAGAGCCTATCTGAGGAGCGAATAAATGCTATAAAACCATCCTATGCATTATCATTGTAGCTGCTGGTAGCTTGTGATGCTGTTAACAGTGACTGTAGAACAACCTCCCAAAAGGAAGCAAGTTAAAAGCTGCACACATTGTCAACATGTAGTTAAAATTGCTTAAACTGAAACGGGACCATTTGTTGGGGTCGACCTATTTAAGACCAATGGACATCTGTTGTTTTTAAATATTTACATGCTGATTACCAAAGGGAAATTAAATTTTGTTAACTTATATTATCGAAGATTCGTCAAAAATGGGTTGTAGAGGCTGACAACTGCAAGATGATTTTCTGTAGTTGTCTGTATTACAACAAATTTGGTTAAGCCTGTGACCGAAGACACCCTTGTTCTATGTTATTCTAATCATAAAAAATGCTGAAAGTTACCTGTGAGGTTCTTCGCTTTATGAATAATCCTTCTTTTTCCACAAATGTCCAAATACACAACGTAGGACAATATCAGCAAAAAATTATTGTGGCTATACAGCATTCGAAAACCCGAGAGAATATTTTTAAAAAGGGAACGTTTCTTCCAAAAACTGAGAAATTTGAGGTTTTAAAAAGAAATTTAAAATCATACCGTAGTAACAGGGCTACTCCGACAAGCTGCCACCTGAAGCAACACAGTTCTGTAAAAAGATGTTGACAATAAATGTTGGCAATCGTGGAAATCTTCGAGTTTTTGTTACATTTTCAAGCGAAGTCTCGTACCAACTGTTTTGAATGCTAAATATGCTAATGTTATTACATGTTTTGTAAAGTAACTGTAAAGAATAAAGAATTATCACTCAGAGAAAGTAGGCTATGTTCTGTATGTTCTATATATTCGTGTATGAATAATGATTCCAGCTTCAATTTGTTTGCAGATAAGCCTTTCACTTTTAGATGCAGTCAGAATTGTCTAAGTGTGTGCAGACTTTGAGAATTGTGAAGTTTCCTAAATTTTCTGACAGCCTTCTACAGCATGGTGAGTTATTTTGACAGTCCCTTACTCTGTATTCTATCTCTGTCTGAGTATCTGCTGCTGACTTGAGATGGCTGGTGATTCCTGAGGGCTTTAAGCTTACAGACACGTGGTTTTAAAGCCAGACCATCAGAAAGAGAGTTATTTATCTGATGTCAGCAATGCCTGGTTCTAAGGGAGAGGGGAAAATCGTTAATTGGTCAAGGGGAAAGGGGAACTGAACTAATCATTAAGGTTGGTTTTACTGTCTAAAATGAAGATGCTGCTATCCTCCATTTCTATTGTTAAACTTTAGCTTTATTACATTTATTCCATGTGCTTAAAGGCAGTGGTTTAAAACATAGTTTTGTGTAACCTGCTGGTTGTTATGTAGGAAATGCTTTAAGGTTACCCACATCACTGAAAAATATAATATATCCAGGATGTGGTGTACTTGTGGTTTTCCTCAGACCTCAAACTGGCTTGCTGTGTCTTTTCCTCAGTCTCTGAGGAACTTCATGCTCTTGGCTCCCATAGGTATTGGCACAAAGATGAAGCGCTTGCATTCACAGCTGTTTTGTATTTTGTTGTTTAGTAGATTTACATTTGCTTTAATAATTCAGTACTGCTTGGAAATAGCCTTTATATAAATATTACAAAGTAACATTATGAATTTTTTTGTCTACACAACACAACAGAATATTTCTCTGGTGTTTATGTGCATAGCATGCTGTGTGCATACATTTGACTTGTGTTTCAGTGCCAGTGGTAACATGAAACAATGTGGTACCCCTGTCACTGTGGGACAAGAGCCCCCCCCCAATTAGTCACCTGCCTGACGTGTCTGGATGCATCCTACTGCAAGTTTTGGATTTCTGTATGCTCTTTATAAAATAAACACCAAACTTCAATCTTGTATCTCTAGGGAGCAGGGACCGTTGTCACCTGCGGAAACATCCATGTATGTCATTGGGGATAAAACTAGCATTCAATGGAAAAAAAAAAGAAAATAAAAAAAAAACCTCTCCCAGCATTTGATATGTTAAAATATTCAGACTTTGTTCTGTTTTTACAAAGCTTAGGACCGCAATGCGTAGAGTTGCCAATATCACATTTTGAATGTATTGTTTTGACTCTTTTTGTATAAATTTAATAGCCCTTAAGGAGACTTCCATTCTATTTTACTTAAGTTTGTTTTCCTCTTTTTTTCCTCCACTTTACCTGTTTGGAGCTGTACCTTTGGGCAACAGCTTGAAGTGAATAATGTATAAGCAAGAAGATGAGTCAGTAAACCATTGTGGGCTTTCTGTCTCACTGACTCTGTCCTTTTGTCTTCATCCCCAGCTTTTTCCTCTGTTTGTCTAATTTTAAGCCAAAATCCTCATGCTTGCTTTCTCTTGCAGTGAAGTTCGTCAGCTGTGGCAGAGGTGGTCTGGTGCACTTTGAATGCAGCAATCCATCTGACTTTCGGATAGAGGACGACGGAGTAGTTTATGCTGCAAGGACTCTTCAGCGCACTCCAGCCCCAGCTTCGCCCTTGCTGATCAAGGCTGTAGACACCACCACTCGGCAACAATGGGTGACACAAGTCAAAATGATGCCTCCCACACAGGTGAATAATGTAAGCCTCTCTGTGTTGCTCGCTTGTTTGTTTCTTGTGTCTCGATACTAATGCCATCGTTTCTGCCTTTACAGCAAATAAATAATGCATTTTATGCCTGCTGTACATTCACAGCTGACTTCTTCCCTGAATTGCAGCAGGTGTTTCATGAGACACGGTGGATGTTTGCTTAATTACAAGTGAATGTGTCAATTTACCAGAAGCACAAATGTTGTATCAGCATGGTCAGTGAAGGATAAGATCAGATGTAAAACAGCTTTAAGTAAAGTTTAAGTCTCTGAGGTTACAGCTTCTACTGTTTTTGAATGTGGGAAGCCTTTGTTTGTGCTGAAGAAAGATTCTCATCTGTTAGTTTCTGTGACCAGGTGTTTCACATGTCTGCATCGTATTTTGCACAGGGTGAGTGGAATTTGACCCAAAAAAAAAAGCTCAGCATATGTCAGTCTACGCTTAAGCTTGAGAGCAAAAACGGCAGCTAGAGGCTTGCTCTGTTCCAGACAGTTAACCTCAGTTACAGATAAATATCTGCATATGCCCATTTAACTATCATTGCTGCTCAGAGGGGCAATGATACACATAAAAAGTACAGCTAGACTGTTTTATTTGTGTGATACTGTGTTCTTATACGTGATAAAGGGACAAGTCTAACCATTTATCTGCATAGGTTAGTACCTATTGTTGTAAGAACTGGAATTATTGGCCTTTTGGTTTCTTAATTAAAATACCCAAACAAAATGATCTTGCTTCCTTTCACCACCCCTAGCTGTTTCAAACTGAACTTAAAATAATATAATTATCCCATAAAACATTAATACCAAATTTACTTGGATGCTAAAATAAGACAAATACTAAGAGTTTCCATTACTGCTACTTACAAAAGTCTGCAGTTGTCAAAAATTAAACCTTTACAGATAGTGTCATGTCCGGTTTTCTTTGACGTCCAAATAGGCCAATGCTGAGTTCAGCAAGTTCCGATTTTTTATTTTATTTATTAATTTATTTTTTGCTACGACTACAAGTAAAAAAAAAAAAAAACTATGAGTACTTTTAAAAGAGTCTGTAGCTTTTAGCCAAAATGAAAGAAATCTTAATTGGGACCAATTAAGACATTTGACCAATGTTTTTTTTTTTGTTTTTTTGCTTTTAGGTCCATGTTTTCATGTACTTACTATTTTATGAAAGTCAACATTTCTAAAGTTTATATTTAAGAATGGAAATGATCCACTCTCTTAACTTTCGGTGTCTTGCATTTTTGAGGTCATGAGCAGTTATCACCCCCCTCCCCCTCCCCGCATTATTGTCATTAATCATCACACATCTTTTAATCACATAAGCAATTGCCCTTTTTAATGAGGCAATTCATGTGCCAGCCTTGGGAAACATTTGAATCAATTGCAACCAAACATATTGTTTTTATTGAGCACATACCTCCTTGCCCTCTATCTGCATCACTATTTAAACTTTAGTTGCACCACACTCGGGGAGAGCAGAATGTGTTACGAAATGGAAGGCAGATTTTATCCCCCCCTCTTGTTTTAAAAGGGCAACCCACACATGTGATGCTTCCTACACACTCACAAACAGGCCATCACTCAACCCAACACTCTGGGAGTCTGAAGTAGACTTGCAATCTGAAGCTGGAGAATTTGTGGTAACTATGGAAGGGTACAGACCTCCAGCGCACCAGAGATTGATCTGCTCTGCGTTGTGCTGAACACATCAGCCATTCCATTCATCAGTGCAGATACAAGTTCCAAATAATTACTAGTCTCACTCCCAGCCATTTTAATGGGGTAATAGATATTTCTGAGGTATGCTCTTTTGCCATCTATCCGCTTGCCTTCTCTGCATTTTCAGTGTTTGAAAGCAGTATAATCGGATTTCAAACATGATTAGTGGAAGCTCTGTGACATCTCCCCAGATGTTCGAGAAGGGGGAGTGTGGGATGTGAGTCATGTTATAAGGTGGAAAAAATGGGTAATTAATTTCTGTGTTTGCACAAAGAGGCTCGTTGTAGTTTGGAGTACTTGACTGCCTAACAAGCTGTTATTGTACAGATATTAATAGACTACACCAAGGAAGGTCGTTTAAAGGGAGTGGCAGTTTGTCAATGTTAATTGAAGATATGATGTTCTTTTTCAGAGTTTACAAATTGACTTTGTTTTCTGTTTTCCTTCCCACTTTATTCGGTTCAAGGAGATTAAAACTTTTTCTGGCAGTACTTCAGTCTTCTTAGTCTCTGGAGCAGCACAAGCAATTTGAGCTATGTGCGTGCATAGTGTCTGGCTTTCAGGTACCACCCTCCTTTGTTTCAAATCTTTTTCATTACTGCTGAGAAAGGAGGGCAGATCCATTATGGAAGCCAGTATATCTGTGTGGGTGTGTTTTATCAGCACATAAGAAGCGAGTTGGCATTAAAAAAAAAGAAGAAAAAAAGTGTCTCAGGAGTGAAGCTACAAAAGTAATTTCAAGGATTTTTAAGGCAGATCCTCACATATGTAGAGTTTGACTTTAAAGCTTTAAAGAAAACCGTAACAGATGGTCTTGTTTTATAAAACAAGGATTTAAAATAACTATTAAACATTTGAAATTCGAAACCTGTGTGTTGCCGAGGTAGTTTTTTTAGTTATGAACGTTGCCAGAAAGTGTCATTGTCGGTCTTTGCAGTAAGGTCAGAATTAATCCATACGATTAGAAATTGTAGTTTTAATCTTACAGTTGTCCGCTAACATAATTTCCATAAATGCAAAATCAGGCTGCACAAAAAATATTATTATATATATTTTTCATGGTAGTCAAACTGTGGTACAAGTATCAATAGTGGTTCATTAGGCTACATGTGGGGTTATCTAAAGTGATCTAGAGTAGTTAAGCATACCACTACTATCTTATAAACACTGTAGCAACATTCATAAGTCCTATATAAACCATTGAATTAAGGCTGTTTTTTTGTTATTTTTTTTCCTTGTTTTTGTTACTTAACACAACACAAAGTTGTGGTTCAATTGAAGTACTGATTTTGTGTTTCAGTCTGTTGGTACTGCATTGCCAGTTTAAAGACCACTGCTCCCTTAAATCCTTTCCGGGTTTTTCTGATCTATTTCTAGATCTATGAGAACTTGAAAGCCCAAATGTCTCCTTTGTTGTAACTTTGCTGTAATATAGGGACTTTTTTTGGCATCACCTGTCTCGCACCCTGGTTAGAAGAACCTACACAAACAGCCAGTCTGCCTCTTTAGAAAGTAGTGTCCTTTTTAATCAGCTTCTTACTTCTTGTGATGCTTCTAACTTTGTTTTGAATGCTTTACGGGTTTCGAAGGTGATTGACTTCCCTAAGTAAAACTGAAAATTTCAGTTACGATGCAGAACCTATTCTGTTATCAACAGATTTCTAGGTAATAATCCTTTTCATTGCATTAGGAGATGTACATGAATGTGCATATCCCATTATGTTATCCAGTTGACCGTTTAGACCACAAACATCATATTGGTGTTAAAAGTGGTATTAGTCACTGGATAACCAATGTCTTTAGGAATTCTTTGTTCAGCTGTGAAAATGCTGGTGAACTATTTTTGTCTGTAGCCACAACCCCCAGTTAGGCACCGCCAACCTCATAGCTATTCCTCCTGGGGGTTTAAAATGTCTGTACTCACACTTCACTGCATATATATGATCACTTAATAATTTTCTCTTGGCAGGTCCAGAAACATGCAGTCCCTCCAGTCATGTCCAAAATTTTAAAGGAAATAGTGTTTCCATCTCAAAATGCGGACAGCACTTTGAGGCGCATAAAAAGAGACTGGGTCATCCCTCCAATCAACGTCCCTGAGAACTCTAGAGGCGGATTCCCACAAGAGCTTGTTCATGTAATGTATTTGACTCCACCTGATGCATGCACACAGGCACTAGTCTCTCATCCTGTAATGGTTCGCTTCTTTTTTTAATTTATTTTTTTTGACTTGATATGCTAAGGTTTGTATAATTTATCACCTTTTTGGTGTGCCTTATTCTTTGATACACATTTCTGTCTGTCATAGTGAGGTGTGACATTATTTAGAAGCATTTGTAATCTCAAGTGCTTAAACATAATTGTTGATGGTAAATTTTTATGTTCCTGTAGTCTGCTTTTACACACCTCAAGGACAAACAGAGCCCAATTATCTCCTACTCACTTCTCTGTGTTAGCTGAGACAGCTTAGAAGCAAAATATTTTCCCACCGTACACCTTCATAAACATTTCTAAATCCTGAGATTGCCTTACATACATTTTTATTTTTAATCCGGCTATATGTGAGGGATGTTTCTTGGGCTGGAGTTGCTGATAACAGAGGGAAGGAAATGGTCTGAGTGCTTAGCGTGGATCAAGGGGGTGGGCAAAGGAGGTCTTGGCTTACATGGACAACATAGCAGAAAGTCCAATTATGACAGAACTTCAGAACTATGTAGAGACTAATTACATGCGTGCTTGTTCTCAAACAGCATCTAGGGTTTAACTGAAGTGATACAGAAACTATATGTCTAAAAGGGAGTTTATTTGAAGTACTGTGTTGCCTGGATATTTCTTTAATTATCTGTTTCAAGGTTTGGAAAAGTAAAAACAAAAATACCGTAGTATACAATCATGTTTTCGTTTTAAATACTTCTTTTCTTACATAGTCTGTTGATGGACAACACATTTAAAGAAAGTATTGTCTGAATTTATTTTGAAATTGTATGTTTTATGCTACATTCTAACTATTTTACCTATTGGTGACAAAATCCACATTCATTCACAAGAATAAAAAACTAAACCAATTAAAATTATTTCACAAGGTTTTTGTACTCTGTACACATTGATTTAGGGTGGATTTTTGAACTGGGTCAGGTTCATACAAACACAAATATTCAGGTTTGTTGGACTAGAGACACTGGAGTTTCCCACTTAAGTATGATCTAAAGGATCACAATCTGTATAAAAAATAAAAAAGATAGATAGATAGTGTGGGATACTCAGTGACTAGGGTTGATTCAATAGTTTTGCTATTAAATATCAACAGTGCTAATAAATAATGTAGTAAAGTAGAAATTTAAAATGTATCATGTTGATGAAGAGTTGGAATTTTTTTCATGTACAAAGAATGGTTCTTAAGTAATTAATCTGAAATTGAATCTTTCTGCCAACAGATTCGCTCAGACCATGATAAAAACCGGTCCTTAAGATACAGTGTGACGGGTCCAGGGGCTGACCAGCCACCAACGGGAGTCTTTACCATTGATCCAATTTCTGGAGAACTATCAGTCAACAAGCCCCTTGATCGAGAGCACATCTCCAACTTTCATGTGAGTCGTACAATACATGTTAAAAAAAGCTTTGAGAATTTCTAACATTGATTAGAAAAAGGTTTATTTTTTCAGACTGCTCTATAAAGAGAAATGTGTGTTCTCCCTTACTAGCTGGGTTTGTTTTGTATGCTGTACATTCCAGCCAGTTGGCATGTGCTCAAGGGTCATGTGTAGTCTAAACAATCTCCTCAGACTCAATAAAAACCAGATTCTCCAAGGAAAATCCTTCTTATCCGTCTGAGAATTTTAAGGATTTTGAGAAAATGGTCAGATACTTAATCATAACCTCCAGTAAAGCTACAGTTTAAAAAGAGCTAGTTTTCCATGTCACCAGATTGTTCTCATGATCCTTACTTTTGGTTTTGCTGAATCTATAGTTATTTGCATATTAATGCATTTGTCCTTGCGAGTTTCATTCAAATAACACATTCATAGCAAAGTGTCAGCAGGGTGAAGATGTCTTCTATTAAAACTTAATTTCAGGCTTCAAAAGCCTTTAATTTGAATGTATAAAATTAAAAAAAGTTTATTCTATGTTTAGTTTTTTTATGAAAACACTTTCAGGTTGAAGTTAACTGGTCAGTTGAGTGTTCATGTTTTATTTTTTTTAACCACTACTTGCTAAAACCTTCTAAATTTCCCATAAGCCACCGAAGATATATAAATATAGTGTAACGGCTTTTATTGTCAAATTTGAAAAACACCAACTTAAACTAGCACATTTTTATTTATTCATTTAGTTAGTAGGTTAAGTAAAAAATACTCTTAGCCCCGTACAAAACTTAATAAATTGTAATAAATGTATGTTTTGTAAAACATGTAGGTCTAAATTATATATATAATAGGCTTAATAAGGTTTTAGAAATACTTTGATCTTTACAATTAAACAACTATGTGGATTGTTGCAAAATTTGATATCTAGTGTTTTAACTGCTGTGGGATATATGAATGCTGAGCACACCATTCTTCACATGACTGACAGACTGGGAGCTGCTGCTACAAATTCAGTCTCTTTCACTGTGCATGTTATTCTCAAGCATTAATTGTTTGGCAAAATCTTGATATGTTTTATCAAAAATAATCATGCCCTTACTTACAGCTTTGCAATTTGTGTGTAATAAAATAGAATAGCTGTGTAAAAAGTTGGCTGTGGGGGTGACACCAAAATTAGATATTACAGATCTTGCATGAGTTGCTGGTTCATAAGACTCCAATACTTAAATTCCATACTGAAGTTTTTTTCCATCTGTATATTTACAGCTGAAAAGTTATGTATTTTTTTAACCATTCTGAAACACATATTTTTTGAATTCCCCTCCAGTTGAGAGCTCATGCAGTTGACCAGAATGGCAACCAGGTGGAAAACCCGATAGATATTATGATCAATGTGATTGACATGAATGACAACCGACCAGAGTTCACCCACCAAATATGGAATGGAACTGTTCCAGAAGGTTCCAAACCAGGTAAGGCGTCTACTCCATTTTAAGTTAGAAAGATTAACACTAGAATTTTATTAACAATAGATGAATAAAAGATCACATCACATGTTTTATCTTTTTGTCCCAAAGGAACATTTGTTATGACTGTAACATCTATTGACAAAGATGACCCCAAAACTGCAAATGGCATGCTTCGATACAAGATCTTGTCTCAGAATCCAGAGAGTCCATCCTCTAATATGTTCACAATCAACAACAAAACTGGTGGCATCATTACAGTGGCTGCAGGACTGGACCGAGAGGTATTCACATGTTTTTGGTGTTAAATTACTTAATAATTATATGCATTTTTTATCCGACTTATAATCTCATGTATAGTTTTTTTTATCCATTTGCTTTTTGCTCTTTATGACTGAAACAAGTTTATAAGTTTGCATGAAAGGACTGAGCTTTTAAACAGGCATGTAGTTTAGCCGTTAATATTCAAACTGTCTGAGAAGCAATGAGGCAGAGCAAATTTAGCTTATTGCTACCTAAATGAGGAGTATGAGTTGGCCTGAGTGTTTCGCACTCTTAGGAGGCACCATGCATCACTAAGCAACTAACAGTTTTTCTTCCCACCTATTCATTTTTTCCCCCTCAAAAAAAAACATTTTATTCTTGCATTTTTATTCTCTCCATTACCCATGCTGCAAAGGTTACTGCTCTCTCTATAAATTGGGATTGCATGCCTGTTTGAAGAAAAAGAAAAAAATATGTATACAGCTGGAGCTTGGTAGTCGAAGCCTTGTGAGGGCAATCTGGCTGAGGTGGCTGCTCAATCACTTCCACCCTGGGGCCATCATTTTATGTCCGCAAGTCGCCACCATGAAAGTAATTTGCCTGGATCTCATTACCTAGCAACTGGTCCATCACCTGAGCGGTTTTTAATGTGGAGAGAGTCATTTGTCCCCTTTATGGTGGTGTTCATTGTGCGTCTCACGCGCACGCACAGAAACACTCATTAGCCCCTGAGGATGAAGTCAAATTCATGCGCAAAAGTGGTCATTTATCACAATAATTAAGATGTTGGACTAGTCACATTTGTTTCATCTTTGAAGAAATAATTTAATACAGTGCAAATGTACATTGCCATTACTATCTTATTAGGGATAGCTGTGAAGTAGAATACAATTTTGTCAAGTAATATTAGAATTAAATCTTTTTAAAGTTATAAATACAGCTCAATTTGGAATAGTTTGGCTCCAACTCTTAAATTATCTTCTGTTTTTTTTCATTCTCCTTCCTTTCAGAAAGTGCCTCAGTACACTTTGATCATCCAGGCAACTGACATGGAGGGTAACCCCATGTATGGACTGTCCAACACAGCCACTGCTCTCATCAGAGTCACTGACATCAATGATAATCCGCCAGAGTTTACTGCTGAGATGGTAAGAAACAAGCTCTTATCTTACATTCCACTTGAATAGATTTAAGGTTCCATTTTTATTCAAGCGTTCGGTGTATGCACTCAACCGTCAGTTCTGCTCACTTACCTGGTGTTGCTTGCCTTGCATTTCCATAACCATACACATACGCAAGTCGCCAGCCATCTGTAAAGTGTTAAATCCTACTCCAAATGTTGACACACACAACTGTCTGCCTCCGTGAAAGAGGCATTACCTGGCTCTCAAATCATAGAAATTTGTAATGCTGCTGTTATGCTATCAGAGAAGCACAGGGAATGAGAACACCGTGACCAGATGATAAGTTACTTTAGATGTCTGTTTACCCTTGATTGGTCGTGCTGTGCTTCGTGAAGCAGGGCGTAGCACAGTATTGCTAACAGCTCTCTTTACCTTACATGTTTTATTCACGCAGTTTTTTGGGGACGTGCCTGAGAATGCCGTGAATGTTATAGTGGCTAACCTGTCGGTGACTGACAAGGACCAGCCCAACACACCTGCCTGGAATGCGGTGTACAAAATCACCGGGGGCGACCCCACCGGCAGGTTCTCGGTGCCCACCGATCCAACTTCTAATGAAGGTCTGGTAACAGTTGTTAAGGTAAGACAAATATTCACCCCCATAAATATACTTAATAATTTGTTGAAAGAATATTGGACTTTTTATAATTGAAATTAAACGTGAGAAAATAAACACTTCATTCCTCTCTTTTTGTATTATATTTTGCTCATGTGGAGGAATTTGCAGTTGTTGCTAAAAGTGTTCATACCTCTGGGAGATTTAGATTTAAAACCTTCTGTAAATACTTTCATACCTTCTGTAAATACTTTCATATGATTAGACATAAGAAATGGAACTGTCAAATTACATAAAAATTCATTTTAAGAAAATAACAAAAAATAACAAAAATAATGGCAAAATCCTTTCGGACATTACAGGAAGCAACCCTTTCTGCATGTTTCCACTGGTGTTTTTATGATTTATGTATGTGAAAGACTTACTTGCCAGCACCATCAAGTCTTAGCTTCAGCTGGAGCCCTCCAAAATCTTATGTTCAGTAAAAAACATGTGGATAAAATTAGGATTACTTGAGATGTGGAACATTTTGGGCTTAATTATAAATACTTAAAACACAACTCCTAATGGTTTTTATATATTTTGTATATAATAAGTATGCGATGTAACTAGTTTCAGAATGGACAAAAGTTGAGTATTGTGGTAAAGTTTTCTGTCATAACATTTATCACATGAAGGACGTTAAATTTCCTTGCTGCTGAAATGTGCTGAACAAAACTGTATTTACTGCAAGACTTGACTATTAAGCAGCTGACTGCAGATTGGCAATCTAAGCAGATTACCTAAAAAAATATACTAACCCTGTAAAGAGGAATTCAGCAAATGTTTAATATGTTTGTATCAACTTTTATCGTTTAGATTTCCACAATAAACTATTGTAAATCGCCAGCTTGTATGTGGAGGTCAGGTCACATTTTAAATGTTTAAAAATTGTGTTTAAACTCATATCAGTGTAGTATGTTTGCACTGATTACAAAAGGATTTTGCCTCATTCTCACGTATTTCCTGGCTATCGCAAAATTTTTCCAGGCTTGAGGAAAATAATGTTTTCAGTTTTTAGGTTGCTGTGTACTCTGTATCATACAAACAACGCTGATGTGATAACTTTTATCTTAAGTCGAAATCATTTGTCTCCTCTGCACTGTTTTCCAGCCCATTGACTATGAAATCAGCAGAACGTATGTGCTGACAGTGGAAGCGAGAAATGAGGTTCCCCTGGCAAGAGGCATTCACTCTCCCAGACAGTCCACCGCAACAGTCTCCATCACAGTAACAGATGTCAATGAGAGTCCTTACTTTGATCCCAATCCTAAACTTATCAAGCTGGAAGAGGGGATGTTGCCTGAATCGACGCTGACCACTTTCACTGCACAGGATCCGGATCGATACATGCAACAAACCATTAGGTAGGCTGAATGCAGTTAAAATAACGCCTGCAATCGAAAAATGTCATTTGACTATATTTTACAGATGTGGTATCACAAACAACTATAAACATTAAATGCTCGTGCCTCAGATCCATTGTTCCTATTGCCAGGAACAGGGCTTCTAAAAGGCTTTTGTTTTTGTGCTTATGTAGAATTCAAAAGATAGATTGACTTAAATTCTGCTCTTTGATGTTTATAATTTTTTTTACACCATTCATAAATGTATGTTTTTCCATTTAAAAAAAGTAGAAATTAAGATGGAAATAATATTGACATATTCTGTCTTTATATTTATTTCCTGTTTCTTCTAATACAACTACTGTGCAAATAAATTAAGTTTTCTAAATTCCTTCTATGGTCAGCAGTTGAGTTCAATTAAAGCCCCAGCCTTTCAATTATGTAGAACTGGAAGTTAATTTTTGGAAAACAAGGAGAGTGATACACTTACATATTTTACAATTATTCGGATGGATAATCTTTTTCAATTACAAATGCATCACTTAATTAAATCAACTTTTTCCAAAACATGGTTGAATGTAGTGAATTTGTGTGTAATGGGTTTCTCCATTGTCAGCTTGATGTTGAGCAGGCTACATAATTGCTCAGTCTCACTAAATTACCCTTATAGTGAGACCGGTTAAAATGTGCATACTAGGTATTGGTTATCATGAATATTGGGCACTATGTCTTAATTTTAAACTAACATATACTGTGCTAATAAAATTTGATGTATATTATATATTGACAATATGCTTTTTCTTAAATTGATGTCCAAAGTATTGCATAAACTAAAAAGTTTACCTGCTTTGTGCACATTTTACAAGATGCATTCTAGAACATGTATCTTTACAAGACTAAGACACACGACAGCTGATGGCCAAACCGAAATCAAACATCTATGCGTTTGTTTCTTCTTACTTTAGATATTCCAAGCTCTCAGATCCGGCCAACTGGCTGAGGATTGACCCCAACACTGGTCGGATTACAACAATTGCCATTTTGGACAGAGAGTCGTCCTATGTGAAGAACAGTTTATACAACGCAACATTCCTGGCCACTGACAGCGGTATGTAAGCATACAAGTGCTTCTGCAATTGCCTAAAATACCTTTGCTTGGCTTAAATGATGTGCAGGTTTTATTGTCTGGATGTTTTAGACTGTTAGAAAAGCACCTTTTTTTAAGGCCATTCCTGCTAGAGTGTTCAGGGGAAGCTAATGCTTCCTTTTTTCAGACAGAAGCACAGTGGATGTCTGTTGTAGCCCAGCTCTTAAGGGTTACTCTTCCACCTTGCTTTCCTTTGACTGCTTTTGTAATGCTCTTCACCTGAAGCATCCACGCTGTTTACAAGCCTCAAAAATGATCTCCAAGCTTGAAAGTGTATCATGAATGTCTGCAACACTGACCATTTTAGCTGAAGGTTAATATGTTGGGAATCCCCAGAATCATCCAGCATATGGATTTTCACCTTATATTTGCTCTGGCAGGATTTACCTCTGTTCAGGTTTACCCTGTTCTATGGGGCATAGCTTAGGCCAATAGGCTTAAAACTCTACCAATAAAGAGGTTTCTCAACATTAATGGGTCAGGATTGGATGACTAGCTCCCTTGAGCGTGGCCTGAATGGTAAAAAAGCCTCTTAGCTGGGTGAATACATAGAGGAGCCTGAGAGAAGCGACTGAGGGCTCTGTTTGAATGCTTTAGTATTCCTATCAGAGTCCTTAGGAAGACATTCTTCGGTAACACAAACACACAGCAAATGTTCTGATATCCACTTCTTTCTTTGCACCTCCTCAATTGAGATTACTCTTAGATCGGTTTGTATGGGACTTCTGCCACTAGAGTAAATAGTTATTTAGAGAGCCAACGAAGAAACTCTACACTTAAGTTTCCTCTGCTGACTCTGTAATAGTCAAAAAAGGAGATGTCGATTCAGCTACATATATTTTTCTTAAAACTGGAAGAATATTTTGGGTATTTCTCACAAACTCTTGACGTATTTAACTAAAGCTGTGTCTGTCCTTTCAGGAAAGCAACCAGCAAGCGGCACAGGCACTCTTCAGATCTACCTGCTGGATATCAATGACAATGCACCAAAGGTCTCGCCCCAAGAGGCAGAGATATGCGAAAAACCCGAGCCAAATGCCATCAACATCACCGCACTCGATGGGGACCTGAACCCCAACGCTGGCCCTTTTGCCTTCGAGCTGGCCCACAAGCCCCTGGATGTCAGAAGGAACTGGACCATAACAAGAATAAGTGGTGAGATATGGACCAATCTCAAATCCTGGTCAGATTCACACTGGGACCATTTGTGCTAGTTTAAACCCCTCTGGGATAATGAGATTAAATTAAGCTTCAATTTGCTGTTCCCAGGATGTCAGAGATGATGAGTCAGCTTTTTTTAATTTTTATTATTATTATTTTTTTTGTTCTTTGGGGTTGTTACAATAAAGCAGAAAAGAATGTGGTATTTTTTTCTCAATAAGTGGTATGTGAGTCATAACAGTTTAAAACCAAAAACGAGTTGATTGCTCAGCAGTGAGGTAATTAAAACTTTAAGAGTTTAATTTTCAATTACCATGAGCGAAACATGGGGCATGCGTTTAACTGTTTGTAATAGCATACCTTTGAGGTGTCAGTCCTATATGTAATGTATTAATCTTACTAAACAGTCTTTAATTATTTATGCTAATTTAAAACAAAACCACCATCAGAGCAACTCATTTGTAATGTGTTTAGCTGTTAGATAGTGGGAGATGCAACACAGTGAATAAATCTTAATAGGATAATGGCATTTGGATTATCTCAGCTGGGACTTTAGCCTAAGCAGCATTATCAAAAGGTATTCAGAAGATTTATAAGCTTCAAATCCAAATCTTGACTGTGTTTTGGATTAGATATGCTGATGCAACTTCCAGGTAGGAATTTATGCTGCATATTTGTGATAAAGGGAGTGTAATCATGGTGTGAACAGCATCTATACAAATAAATTCTGAGTTTAGGGATAAATCCCCAGTGAAAAACCTGATCTCCGAAGCAAATATATTAGTTCATATTAAAATCCATCAAGCTGCTTAATCTGTAACATCACCTTCATAAATGTATTTCCTCTGATTATGGATACATTTAGAATCATATAATACTCACTTTTTTTCTCTATTCATATCTTTTTAGGTGACTATGCTCAAATGAGCCTTAAGATTGGCTTCCTTGAAAGTGGGATCTATGAGATCCCCATCATAATCACAGATTCGGGCAATCTGCCCATGTCCAATACATCCTACCTGCGGATTAAAGTATGTCAGTGTGACATGAACGGAGACTGCACTGACCAGCAGCACATCATGGCCGCTGGTCTGGGCACTGGAGCCATTATATCCATCCTCCTTTGCATCATCATCCTTCTCAGTAAGTATCCGAGATATCACTAGATTACTGTCAGCTCATAAAGTATATAGCTTTGATCCGGCCCATATCCAAGCTCTTAAAATATCAGAGCCGATAAAATTTTGACGAATGTTCCCCAGGATTTATTTTTTATTTTTTGTACTCTGTTTCTGTGACAAACAGTTCTGGTGCTGATGTTTGTGGTGTGGATGAAGCGCCGTGACAAAGAGCGTCAGGCCAAGCAGCTTCTTATTGACCCTGAAGATGATGTGAGGGATAATATTCTCAAGTATGACGAGGAAGGAGGCGGAGAGGAAGATCAGGTAAGGGTTTCTACTCTATTCTATCCTATTTTCCTTAGCAGTGGATTTTTTTTATAGCTTTTTTATCAACATTACTAATTAACATTTGTATTTTTTTGCTTTTTTTCAGTACATAAGGTTTTATAATACAAACATATTGAGATATATATATTTATTTTAAGAGTAAGATATGTGTGTAATAGTCCTGGTAGTAACATTTAGTTTTGCTTTTAATGAGAAATATAGTTTGAATTTTACTTTGTTGATTATATTCCGTAATTTTGCATAAATAATCTTTCAAAGATATTTTTAAAGTCTCCTTTAATGTTTTCTTAGAATATACCACTCTCCTAACAAAGCTCTGGACTGCAATTGAAAAGATAATAAAAAGTAAATGCTCTCTCTGACGTACACGCTATTAGGCTGAATCAACATGGGAACAAAGAGCACCTCTTAAAACCTTCCTGCAAGCCTACGTACATTTACTTTTTCTGCTTTTTGCTTCAAGATGTATCTCTAAGTCTGTTGCATTGAAGAGTATATATGTTTTTTTGTTTTTTTGAAAATGGAAGACATTTATTTGATTTATTTTTTTTTTTCTCAAAGAAAGCTAAGAATCAAAGTCTGGAATCAATAAGGTAAATACATGCAGATCCAGTTGGTTTTGGAAGTATTGAAAATGTTTTGTCAACTGGAACAGCTTCCCGCCTCACAGCCCTAATGCACACACAAACAATAGAAATGCAGTGCCACGGGCATCAATAATGTCCCATCCCTGCATCCTCCTGCACTGATCTGACACACACAGAATTCAATTGTCCTGATAACCCCTTGTTAGCAGAATGGAATCATTTCATAAAAAAGGCAGGATTATACCAAATAGGCTATTTTCCTGCTGCTGGCTAAAATGCTTTGGTGGCTTAGGTATAACAGAAATGTGCGGGAGACCCCTGCCTGACCCATCGCAGTGCCAAATTAGCCTCGGAGACGTGTAATTGGTGAGCTGATGTCATTTAGAGACAGACATCTGCTGGGGTGCAATAATGAAGCTCTGTCTAAGGTAACAATATGACTGCAAAGCCATTACACATCTGCCGGTGATTAGGCAGGAGGCAGAACACCCATTTGTCTATTAACATTCTCAGTCTCACTCATAAAATGCACAAACCTGTGGACCAGAACATGTTGGAATAGGGAAACTGGCACATAACACCCCTCAAAGGCAAACGAGTGGGTGCAGCGATTTATTGCGGGAAAACAAGCTTCCCGTTTGGCAGAGGAGCGCCAGGAGAAAATGGGTCCTGCCTGTGGAATGGGAAGCGGAGTCAGTGTTCGGTAAAAAATGGGGCCGACTTTCCCAGTGATGTCGTCTTTATATTGGCCATCTCTGTTCTCCCTATCTCCCACTGGGGAGGAAATTGAAGTGTCAGACCGTTGGGTGCTCTCACAGAATGTGATTTTAGTTGCCGCCGTCATCGTCCTGGTTCGTACGGCTTTGTACAGGCCTCATTTCATCAAAGGCAGACAGGTGATCAGCTTTCGCTCCCTGGAACTGTTGGGGAAAAAAAGTAAAAAATAATAGCAAATTGAGAAGTGGTTGTGCACAGATTCTCCTTAGAGAGAGGAGCAAAAGAAGAAACGGGTGATTCATCTCCTTAAAATGACCTCAGATTGATTTGATTCACGTTTACCTTTGATAGTGTTCTGGGAAACATGCTGTGAAAAGAGGAGGCTTTTTTTTTCCCTCGCCCAATCTGTTGCAACAAGTGAATCAAATCAAAAATGTTTTCTCCAAAGAAAAGTACGGCATGTCACACATTGATAACATTTTAAAAAGAATTGTTGTAATGTTCTTTTAACACAAGGTTTGCAATTTCTAGCCATGGGGACTTAATTCTAACAACACAGACCCAAAGGAAGCAATTACCTTATCCACATCCAAATGACATTACTGAAACTTAAATGAGAAAGGTGGTACTGTGTGTTTAAGCTACTTCACCCCAGAATTGGAGGGGGGGAACGCTGCAGACAATTTGCAGGGCGGCACATATGTTTCCATTTGTCATGCTAAGCAACCTGAGCGCCTGCTCTATCCTTAGATGACAAAGATGTATAAGATATTGTGGAAATATTTAGAATTTTCAAATGAAAAGCAGAAAAAATGCCAAAATGTACGTTATCCTGACTCTTAAACAGCCTAAATTGTATTATGTTGACATACTTCAACCTAGATGGTTAGCGTGGATGCTAATCAGATTTGGTTTTAGTCCTCCAAGCAGCAATCTTGATTTAGACTGCATAATCTGTATGTTCTATAAAGTAACCTGGATGTCTTCATGTAGTTTCATCATATAGTTACTGTTGTTCTCTGTGAATAAACAACCAAACCAACAAAGCGTTACAGAGAGGAACATAGAAGTGATCAGGTTGCTCAGTGATTGGCACTTTGAACTGATCAGGACATGATTCAGCAGTTGTCTGTTCAACGATAGTGCTTACAGCATATCGCTGTACCAACGCAGGTCTCCTTTTAGCGTCTCACTTGTCCTGCAAACTTGCAGCTGTTTTTCTCCCAGCCTGCTTTCTGCTACCCAGCAAACAGAATATAACTCCAGGAATTCTGATAGGCTATACTTTTTTTTAGTACACACTTTTGAACCTGTACATTTTTATTATTCCCTTTTACTTTAGTTGGAACTTCTGTTGAAAATTATCTTATGCTGTTATCACAAGAACCCCAACACTTAACTCTATACCATATTTAAATAAGCCTTGCCACAAATTATGTATATTGAATGTTGATGTTTTAGATGCCTATGTTTGAATGTGGTCGATGAATGCCATGGACAACCATTTCAGCAGACCAGAAAATGTGAGACGCCACTTACCCACAGATAGTTGCTATGTCATTATTGGTTTGGTGGATTTAGTGCTGCTGACAACCAGCTCTTTATATCTGTTTAGACAAATAGATTCTCCAGCTTGTCTTCACCCAGTTTTTCTTTTCAATCAAACCTACATTGAGTCCATGTTTTTGATTTGGATGTAATTCAAAATCACTTTTAACATTATAAAAACGGCCCGGTACCACACTTGGATCTTAGAAATCAGCACCTCAGGATATGCTAATTGAGCCTTTTCATATGGGGTTTTTAAAAATTGGAAAGCATTTGTGGGAAAAAAAGCAGGAGTTTGAAAATGTATTTAATTATATATTTTACAACAATTGCAACATTTTTTTTTAAGTTTGTTAAAATATGAAGGACCTATTAATGTATTTTTGTGGGGTCAGTATGACTTCTTAGCTTTTCCATCATCTCATCTATTCACATGTTGAGGGTAAATGTCATTGTGTTTCAGTGTGTTTTTTTTTTTTAATGAATGTATTACCCAAACAACAATAAAACTGATACTGTAAAAAGTATCATTTTTATTGTTGTTTGGGTAAAACATTTTAATCTCTCTTGTATTTATAGAATAGATTGTTCATCTTAAATCAAAGACTATTTGAACTAAACACCAAAGTAGCTTAGATGCTATTTCGTTACATGGTAAAACTGGGAAAAAAAACCTTAACTGCAGCACTGAACACAAAATCTGAAGCATAGTCTTGTTGTCAGTTTGGACTTTGTTTGCAGAGGCTGTCCACAGAACTGGGGCAAGCAGTAGATATTCACCCTTCTACTTTCAGCTAACTTAAACTGATAATAATCACTTAGAATTAATTCACTTCAGACAAAAGCCAAATGCTTGGTGGCAGCTAAATAGAGCTTCGCAATAAAATCCATGTCACTATAAAAACTTGTGCCAAAAGATCTCGTCGCACCCATAGTAACTGCCTAATTTCTGTCTGCAAAGCATTACTCCCAACACACAGATAGCATTATGGTTGCTGTTTCTCAGCAGGGAAATATGATTTAAGCAAACTTGACAGCTGCCTGTCTTAATTGATGTTGCAGTTATATTTCAGGGTTTCTTATGAGTGGGAAAGATGCTGAAGCTCCTTTTCTATAGTTTTATTGTATGTTTGCCTCATGTACAGCATTATTTATGCTTTTGCGGCAAAGGATCAAGTTTAAGTTCAAAGGACTTTTTAACGGTAGTTATCAGCGGGGACACACAAATCAAAGCTACTTTTAAAAGTACAATAGAAAATAGGATAGCGAGACTAGCACCTCTTTTTTATAATATGTACACAAATGATCAGCTCTGTTATAACCTGTATGGGAAACAGATTATAACAGAAAGGCTTTTGCAAACGACTGTCATCACCAGGGCCAATATGACCAGCCTGGTCTTCAAACAACTGAGCGGCTGCCACTGAAACAAAGGAATTTACCTCAAGATAGCAGAACTGGTAAATCTCATATTGCATCCAGGATTATGTGCTTGGGACCTATTGGTGTTTTGACCCAGGGGGTTCAGAATACAATGGGCCATTTAAAAGAGCATGATATTTGATTCTGTGTTGTGGTCTTCTCCTTGTTCACAAGGTAGGAGATGTTCATTTATGAATAGTGTCAGGTTAAAAAAACCAGAGTTAGCACGCACGCAAGACCTTATAATAACGAGACCATTACTACTTGTTCAAGAGCATATAGAGACAACTCACCGACGTTGTATAAATCAAAGCAGAAAAGAGCTGAAATTAAACTCAGGATGTTCGCTAGTCTCATGCCTAAACTATGCACTGTAAGGTTTATGGGATGTCTCTGTTTATCTGACAAACTAACAGTTTTGATTAAACATCCACTGACTAGGATGCTTCAGACATAAATACCAGTGTGATTTGGGTTGTCTTTCTGAGTGTAAGGTGTCACTTTGATTCAATATGGTTAGTCCACATCTGATGATGCATTAAAGAGTAAAATCAACCTATATCAACAACCCCAGTTTTTTAAACTTTTTTGTTCAATTTTAAGTTCCAATAATTGTTCAGTGAACCTCATGTAAGAATATATCAGACTCTGTGTCCATACTTATTTTGCAGTGTTTGCTTCTGCACAAGTTGTATATGCACTCCTTTTTATATTAAAACCCCTGTCTCTGTTGGGAGTGGCTGTGTTGTGCGAAAATGTACATCTGCAACTGAGCAAAGATAATTTTGAAGAGGGATATTAGAGATGGATGGATTACTGAAAATCTTTTAAAGAGGGACAATCCATCATGCATGCCTATTAGGTACAAACTGCCTCTCAAATGGTATTATCTTTATCATATCTGCCGTCACTCTGATACCATCGAGCCGTCATTCAGCTTAGCAGCTCTCCTCTTCATCACAGCTTCTTTCTCCCAACTTTTTTTCCCCCATTCCCTATTTCTCTTCTCTCCTGTCTCCCTGCCCATGACTTTGCACAAACCGCGAGCCATTCAGGTTGCCTTGGTAATGTTAATAGGATTAGCAGTGGCTTATGCATATCCAACATCCCGTGTCTGGGCATTGATTAGAGCGAAATAGTTGCCTGCACATCCTTCCTGCTCCACCATGCACAAGTACAGAGAGTCTGCGGCATGTGATGTGCTCCCCAGCTTGAACTCCTTCACTGCTAGCTCTTTTTATGTGTCAAGTTGTTCGTTGGCGTTTTCCTTTACAGAAAAGAAGATTTAAGGCCCCTCTCATATTCTCTTAGCTCACCTTGCTGCAATTTAACTTTAAAATCGTCCCTCCCCTGAGTTTAAATTTTTCACGCTCTTTACTGGGATGTTTATCTGTGGTAAAATAATCTCACTAAATTCAGGGTCTTGTCACATAGCTCAGCTAAGCTCCATCTGTTTGCGTGTTCCCCAGGATTATGACCTGAGTCAGCTCCAGCAGCCAGACACGTTAGAGTCCGATGCCATCAAGCCGGTGGGAATCCGCCGTCTAGACGAGAGACCCCTCCACCCCGAGCCGCAGTATCCAATGAGGTCAGCAGCACCCCATCCTGGAGACATTGGAGACTTCATCAATGAGGTAAAAACAATCTGACACAGGGTCTCTGCAAGTTGGTAATAAACCTTAATAAGAGAGCAAAGAGAGAAGCCTATTTCCATGTTGGATGAGTCTCCTACAGCATTTATATTTTGGTAAACAATCTGACTTTCATGATCGAAGATCAAGGGATCCCTTTTAGCTGGAAAACAGTCTTTTTTTTTTTTTCTTCTTTTTTTTTCCAGCAGAGACCAACGCACCTTCATAATTTCACCCATATCTGCTGTGACTCCTAATAACCCCACAATGCATGTGATGCTAACACACTTGGATGTAATTGTTTTCCTCTTTCTGAAAAGTCGAGATAGAGATGTGTCAGCATAGTAATAGAAGATGAGAGCAGCAGCGCATCGGCTTTCTATCAGCGTGCACAGCTTGGAGTGCTCTCGTTTGCCCGAGGCCATCATTGACTCCAGCATGAAGGGAGAATGTAAAATGAAAAGAGCAGTCATATATTTTTCACTAGCTCCAACAGACAAGAGTTTCACTGCATTACAAATGAAGTTAGCTCCTAGTTTTTGGATGGCGCCCATGTTTTTAGATTAGAGCTCGCTCTTTTTGGCCCTGTTGCTTAACAATTTTTCTTGGTTCCCTTTAACCAGGTGCTATTTGTCTTCCCACCCAGTTGTGAGTCAAAAAGCGAGCTTTTAGCTTGTTTTAACAGCTCATATAAAGGGGGAAATGTAATGTATATTTATATTTTTTTGTAAAGAACGTTTTGCAGATATACATAATTGTTGATCAGACCTGCTTTATAAAGTGATGTTCAAAAATATTCAAACCTGGTGGATTTTGTTTTTGCTATGCAACAGCAAACCCTTTTTATATTCTTTCCTGGACTGCTCCTAAATAAATCCCCAAAAATTCTTATTAAGCCAACCAATTAGTAAGTAGTGTGCCTTGGAATAAATTTAAAGGTTGGCTAGATTTTAAAGCAAGACCGCGCTCTGAGTATTTCATAGAGCAGTATTTTGTCTTACATTTGAAAAAAAAGGATGTCAAAGCTGCAAAACTACAAGGTGTCTTCTAGTACTGAAAAAAAAAATGTAAAAACATGTTGACCCTGGAGGAGCTGCAGAGATCCAGTACTCAGGTTTTATTTTATTTTTAAAGGGTAAATTGATAGTTCATCATGTAACATCTCTAACTTCCTTTTTATGAAAATGTTCAATACCAAAATACAGTGCCCATCGTGAAATATGGTTGTGGCAGCATCTTACTTTGGAGTTATAGGTCTTTAGCAGGAAGAGATAAGCTGGTTGGAGTTGATGCATGATATCACCAGTTAGATGTAGTAGAAGGTAAAGAAAAATGTTAGACTGGTTTAAGTTTACCTTCTGGGTAGACGGCAAACCTGAGCCCAAAGCCTGATTTACAATGAAAGGGTTTAAATTGAAACATACTCTGGTATTAGAGGCTTTCACTCCAACCAGCCAGTTTCATCTGTTTATAGTCTTGAAATTGACTACTCCTAAAGCTAAGTCATGGTAGCTTCAGCACACCCATTGAGCCGGAATGACCTGACTGATAGGGCCGACTGCCAACAGAGGGGAGACGAAGAGGAGTTGGAAGGGGGGAGGGAGGGGTAAAGCATATCTCATCTCCATCCTGAGTTGTGCACATTCCCTCAGAGTCTGGAGCTCTTAATTAAATTGGAAGGACAGAAAAAAAATCAAGCATATCTTTACCATAAGGATGTTTGCCACTTAGTTAGACTAACAGTACTTCATTAGTAAACTTTTGACCTGTTTACACAGACAAGAGCAGAATTAAAAAATTAGCACAAACTTGCTTTATCGCTGTAGTTAACTGGTGGACACTGAAGGAGACAAAGTTGAAGTGATTGCATTCAGAGGATTTGATTATACATCTCCTAATCTCCAGGACAGAGCAGCTCCAAAAAGTGAGGGCAGTTCATGATTTTACACTTACGGGATGTAATTGTTTATACAACAGGGAATAACTCTCCTACAAGGAAATACCTTATTAGACTCAGTTCAGTTATTGACTAACTTTATGAAACTGCCACTTTTAGATGAAGAGCGCTATATGCAGCAGAGCTATTATGGTTGTAATTGAAATAAACTATCCATCTGTGATATTTTTCATAAAATGATCAACATCACAGCCCTGAGCAGATACTTAACCAAAGCTAACAACTGGAAAATAATGGCTAAGTGCCCAGGCACTTTAATACACTCCATCTTTTTATTTGAGGGCATTTCAGCACTATAGTGGCCGTATAGAGGAAGCCATAAATCTTTGGCAGGGTCCAATGAGCTGAGGCTTCCTTTCTATGTTATGTTCATGTACTTCTTTTAATTCACATATTATTTGTCAAGTGTCCTCAGTTCCACTGATAGCAGGGAGAAACCAGGCTTGAATCCAAAAGTGATTCATGGCCAAAGCACATCTCAACTCCTACATTAGCAATCCATCAAGTCTCCAGAGTCCTGTTAGTGAATGAGGCTGGAAATCAATAACAATTCATAAGGACCTCTGGTGCTGCTATGAGGATTTCTGGGAATGTCAAGTACAATCTCGAAAATAGGACCACTCCTTACCACCACCCTGAGCCTCTAGATGGCAACGCAAATGTGCATGCGTGTGCAAACAGCCAACTTGCCCTCGTCTCTGCTTGCATGTATGGTTTACATAACTGGATATCTATAAAATATTAAACATGTTTTGAGCTAGATGGCAGATGACATCCTATCAGAGCTGTGCTGGCATAGCAGGGGGAGGGCAAGGGGCTTGGTCATAAGGGTCCTCGAGAGAGACGAGATTCTGTCAGGCATCTAAAGCTGGGTGTTTGATCCAGAAGCACATTTTAGTACGTCCTAGAAACATGGTGATCTGACTAAACGTATAGGAACCTCAAAGGAGCAGTAGAGCCTAAACAATCTGGACACGGACATTTCCTGGACTACTGGAAGAAAACGCTCTGAAAGGTTTTACTGTAAATTGTTTAAAACGACAGTTTTTTTTGTTGTTGTCCTTCTCAGGGACTGAAGGCAGCCGACAATGACCCCACTGCTCCTCCCTACGACTCCCTGCTAGTGTTCGATTATGAGGGTAGTGGCTCCACGGCTGGCTCCCTAAGCTCGCTCAACTCCTCCAGCAGCGGAGGCGACCAGGACTACGATTATCTCAACGACTGGGGCCCTCGCTTCAGAAAACTGGCGGACATGTACGGTGGAAGCGACGACTAGGACACGCAGGCACACCTCAATGGATAAAAAGATTTTTTTGTTGTTTTTTTTAAAATGAAGAGAAGGAAAGATTTCCCATTGAAGGACACATACAGCTTCTGATATTCCCTGAGAGTGATAAAACTGTGACTGAAAAGATACAAATAAACATTGATTCAGATTTTTTTTTCTAAAAACAAAACACACACAAAAAAAAGAAACTACCAACCTAGGCTTATTGTTGTAGTCTACGCATACATATGCTTGTTGAAAGCTTAGGCATAGCCTGTGCTCTAAGTGTGAAGGAGGGGAGATAACACTCGGACTGTCTCTACTCAGATTGTCGATATTGAATGCGCTCAGTTAAACTTGAATTTCACAGTACAGAAGCACTGGGATATAATGTGCCTTTTTGTACATTTTTTTGGATCTAAATGATAAGTTTTTTGTTCAAGGCTTTAATAGTACTGACTTTTGGAGTGAGAATATGTTATTTGCTTCTGTGTGCTTTTTTTTTTTTTTTTGGTTTACACATTGCTCCTGTTTTGAAGAATATTTAAAATACATCTCTGATTGAAGGAAAATGATTAAGAGCAGCACTGTATAGTATGCTTTAGAGTTTCTCACTAAAAAAAATTAAAATTATGCAGCTGGTTGCTAATAAAGGGAGTTATAAATCACACATTTCGTAGCAATCTTTTTGGTTTTCTTTTACAATTGTTTTTTGAAGTGATATAGTATTTTGCAGAAACCAACTGCTTTGGTCTAATGTATGTACACTTAATTTGCCTTAGTCATGATCTGATTTTTTCAACCTTTACTTCACTGTAAAAAGATGTGTGTACATACGGTTTTGTTTTACACTTTTTTTTCTTTTGATGTAGTATTATAAAGCAGTGCAAAAGTTCAAAACTTGTTAATGTTTAATTTCGACAGCAAATTGAAGTTTTTTGCATGTTTTTATCTTTTCATGACGAGAACAATTTGAGAGAAAAAAACTGTTTCCCAAATTTATTTAAAAGTGAAAAAAAATACAATTCTGGGTGACATTACATGTGTAGAAGTGAAAGTTTTTTTAGTATAAAAAACAAATTAAAAAAAATAAAATGAAAAAAATATATAAAATTGAGAAGTAGTGATCTTGTCAGCACAACATTTGGATGTGTACCAAAAAGAGGGAGTGTGGTCTGGGAATCATGCTAACAGGGAGTAACTAATGACTTTGCTTTAAGACTGAAAAAGATTTTGGACTTGAGCCTTGTGGATAACGGTGTGTACTGGAACTCAAATTATTCATTCCCCCCC
>JAVLVB010000458.1:311624-373521 GCA_032876305.1 Orestias chungarensis | reverse complement strand
TATCACCAAAATAAAATGCTGATTCTGCAGCTAAAAGCCCCCGCTTCTTTCTTTCTTTTACTTGAGTTCAGCATAGTTCAGATGCTTAATTACAGTTTGAGTTACAAAGTCTCACAGAATAGCTTTTACGCAAAAATTATTTTCCACAAGACATATTGCCAAAGGCAAAGATAAAAAAATTTATACTTTTCATCTTGTTTGCAGAGATTATACAAAACAAAATACTTAAACCCTTTTGTATGAAAGAATTGTTGCTTTGGGGCTACACAGTGAGCAGTAAAATCAGTTTGTACCACTGTACCCGATTCAAGGACGGAAACCTGCAGGAAACAAATTCATCGCACCTGTCTGTTATGAGGGGTTTGTTCTGCTGGGTACTGTCAGATTAGACTTGACCTCGAGATAAAGATTCTGTTCATCCGAACACTGCCTCTTAAGAGACTTTATTTTCTATTTTCTCAGGGATGAAAACTATAATTACTTGGATAAATCTGTCCAGCTGTCGGCTGATAAGAATCACAAGACGACACAAGCTTGGGTTTTCCTGTTAAGACTTTATAGTCACACGAACATTTACACAGGTTCACATGTGGAAGACTTGCGGTAAAACGAGGGAGAGGAAATTAGCTGTTGTTTATGTTAAAGATCCTCATCCAGCTCCTTCAAGAGCAAGTGAACCCTTGTTTTCAAGTGACCTTGTGGTGTGCAGAGCTTATCTCTGAGTGTGCACAGCTCTGCACTCCCATTTCCCAGAGTTTACACAAAATGTTACTCGGCAGAGACAGATTTAATGGTGAAAAAAAAAACTCTGACCTCCAGGTTCTGTTTCAACTGCAGCTGATTCCCATTTGCTCAGTTGAGCCACTTCCATTTTACCTTGAGGTTTTCAAACAGAAGCAATTCCCTTTGTCTTTCATTTTGTCTCTGCTCACTTAATGGAAGGGGTCAAGTTTTGACTAACACTCTTTTGCATGCTTTGATCTTGAGCCAGCAGACATGTGTTTAGTGATTCAATGTTTTAATGAATGGCTTGATTTTATAGCTTAGAAGTTTTCCAATGTGTGCGCCGAAGCGGCACATACTTTCAGTAGATTGTGCACCATTAAAGAAGTAGTCAACATTTTTAGACATAGGCATGTTTTCTTTGTGAGGCCTAGATGAGTGAATTGAGGCTGTTAAAATACACACATCTGTCTGTTGTTGAACAATATGCTGCAGCTGGAGAACACACACAAAGGGCGAAAATGGAAAAGATGACTGTGTATAACATTTGTAACATCCTAAAGTCATTATCGCAATTCTTTAAACTGGAGTTCTATTTCGTCCATACTCACCGCCAGAGACGGTGCTTCAAGCACTAGAATGATCATTCTTGCGCATGCGCAGGTCGAGTACTAATGACAACAAAGTCACCTGTGACCTTCCGGGGACCCACGTGACTATATAGTCACATGGCACCCAGCGTTCAATCCCTTTGTTCTTCTCGCGCGCATGAGTGTTGAGTACAGGCGTGTGGTCGTCTGAAGCTGGTTGCTTCCGTGTGTACCACTGTTTTCCTGGCTGCTTGTTGCTGGTAGCCCCGTGACAGCGTTCGTCGGAGCTGCGGGTAAGTCTCGCCATCCAGGGGCTGCAGTAGCTGTTTTTCGCCTTTACCAGATCGGCGGTCGCCGCTGCAACGACTGTTAAGTGTTTTTCTTTTTCGGCGGCAGTTTGCTGTTCGCTTTGATTGGCCGCATTAATCGCTGTGACTCACCGGTGGCGTTTCTGCTCGCGCTGAGTTCTTTACGTTGTTTATCTCTATGGTTAATTGTCCGACTCACCGGTGGCGTTTCTGCTTGCGCTGAGTTCTTTCAGTTGTGTGTCTCTTTGGTTAATTGCCCGACTCACCAGTGGCGTTTTATGCTCGTGCTGAGTTCATCTTTGGTTAATTGTCCAACTCACCGGTAGCGTTTCTGCTCGCTCTGAGTTCATAAGCCTGCAGGGTTTTTTTTTTCCTATGACGGAGTCACCAGTGGCGTTTTCTGCCCGTGTTAACTTCTTGTTGGTGGCGGACTAATTACGCCTTTCAGCAGTAGGATGCTGGATAATTTATGCTGCTCAACCTGTCTGGCTCCGCTTCAGCCCGACGACGGGCATAACTTGTGTCCCACCTGTCTTGGTGTGGAACATCTCCGGGAGGCGCTCTTCGGATAACGCTTGTCAAAACTGTTGCGTTATGCCCCGGTTGGTCAGGCTGGCTCGATTGGCTGCGCTGGAGCAGCCTACCTACTGGACCGGCGCTGCGCCGCTTAGTCCGTTGCCGCCGTGGTAGGGGATGTGCAAACGGCATGCTGTGGCTGTGACTTCTGTGCCAGCGAAGCAAGCCTGACGGACCGATGTGGGGGGTTTGTCGGCAAAAGTGGATCACCTCTCTGCTGAGCTGGCCCAAATGAAGGCCCTCCTCTGGTCCTTTCGGGCTGATGGTGATGACGGCGCGGCTCTCCCTCCCGAGCAGGATGGGGACTCAGTCGATGAGGTCGATGCAATTTCGGTGGTGGCCTCTGGAACCCATTTCTGTGAGGACCTTCAGGAGCGGGGCTCCGGGGCCTCTGGGTCGCCATTCGAGCGGCTCTTGCCCGTTTACAGATTGGTGTTCCTCAGGCCCAGCCTGCAGCTTCCAGCGCCTTCTTTAGGCGCACTAGGTCAGACGATGCTTTTATGGTTCCTCCCTCGGAGGAGTATATACGTGAACTGCATGCTTGCTGGTCAGACACCAAGGCGCTTTCACGTCTGAGAGCGGATGGCAGGGTGCTGGCGGCCATGCAGGAGGCACCCAAGGTTGGCTTGGGGTAGATAACAGCGGTGGAACCGGCCATCGCCTCTCTTACTGTTTCCCCTGATGAGGCATTCTGGCCCAATGCCCGTTGTCCACGGCCATGACTCTCTCTCCCATCTTATGATGGCCCTGTCTTCTTCTTTGGACTCTGTTCCGCTGGACCACACCATGCAAGGCCTGGTGGATGCATCTCTGCAGGCCTTTGCTCTCATGACGAGGGAGCTTGGGCACACGCTGTCCACACTGATTCATGCTCGCCGCCAGGTCTGGTTGGAGCAGTCACAGCTTACTGAGCCTTGTAGGAGAACCCTCCGGGCCCTACCTGTGGCTCCGGGGGAACTTTTCGGCTCTGCGGCACTGAATGCCTTGGACCGCACTGCTCAGGCCTCTCGAACAAGGCAGCAGTTGGCAGGGCTTCACAGACGTGATCGCCAACCAGTTGGCACTTGGGCGGCTGCGGGTCCCTCCTGGGGGTCCTCGCGCCAATCTCCTTCTGTCGTTGAGCCCCAGGGTCCGGTGAGGGTCAGAGATCAGTCCGAAGACCTGCTCCGGATCAGGGACACCGGGCTCGAGACCAAGCTGGGGCCAGGTCGTCTCACCCCTTTCGTGGTGGACGGTCTGGCCGGCGTCCTCCCAGGCCTCCAAAGGGCCGGGGGGCCCGCAGATGATGCCTTACGGCCGGCGGTTGGTTACTTTACCCCGGGGCAGCTCGACTTCTGGGCTGCCCACACCCCGGACTTGTGGGTGTTGTCCACCCTGTCCCGGGGATACCGTCTTCAATTCCACCGCCAGCCTCCCGTCCCTGGCCAGGTCAGGGTGACTATGATACGCGACCCGGTGAAGGCACAGGCGCTGGACCAGGAAATCTGCTCCTTGCTGGCCAAGGGAGCTATAGTGCCTGTGGACCCCCTGCGGGATCCAGGGGGCGTTTATTCCATACATTTTCTGGTTCCGAAGAAGACCGGGGGTCTACGTCCAGTCTTGGACCTCAGGGGCCTGAATGTATACTTGAAGGTCATCCCCTTTCGTATGCTGACCACCAAGGAAGTGTTGAGGGCGATTTCCCCAGGCGATTGGTTCATTTCCATAGACCTCAAGGATACCTATTTTCATGTTCCGATCGCTCCGCCCCATTGGCGGTTTCTTCGTTTTGCTTTTCAAGGGAGGCACTTCCAGTTCAAGGTCCTCCCATTCGGACTTTCACTAACTCCCAGGGTGTTCCCCCGATGTGTGGCAGCGGCCCTCTCTCCTCTGCAGAGCCGAGGATTGAGGACCCTCCCGTATCTGGACGACTGGGTCGTTTGTGCCACGACACGGGACCCGGCTGTTCAAGATACTCGGTTGGTGCTCCATCATGTGGGATGCTTGGGCTTGCAGGTGAACATGGAGAAAAGCAGTCTGACTCCCTCACAGGAGACTATCTTCCTGGGCGTGGCCATGAATTCTATCTCGATGACTGCTTGCCTGTCACCCCAGCGGGTCGACGGTATATTGAGCATGCTTCCAGCTTTCAGGCGCGGCATGGCACTGCCTTTCGTGCGGTATCTTCGACTTCTGGGCATGCTTACAGATGCATCCGCCGTACTGCCCCTGGGGCTGCTGTCATTGCGGCCCCTCCAGATGTGGTTGAACGGCTTGAATCTGGACCCCGCAAGGAACACTCATCGTCTCAGACAACTTCGGGTGGGGCCTCAGTGTCTTCAGTCTCTTTCCCAATGGAAGGTTGGGTTGTTTATGACGACAGGGGTCCCGCTCGGTTCCCCCCCGTGTCATTGGGGAGTTGTGTTTACGGATGCATCCTCCACGGGCTGGGGTGCAGTATGGCGGGGTCAAATGTCACAGGGGATGTGGTCCCGGCGGCAGAACAGGAAACACATCAATGTCCTGGAATTAAAGGCGGGGCTTCTGGCTCTTCCAAGCTTTCTTCCAGGCTTGCGGGGGAAGCATGTGCTGGTGAGGTCAGACAACACCACTGTGGTTTTTCACATCAACCACCAAGGTGGGACCAGGTCAAGGAAACTGTTGTGCTTGACTCAACGGCTTCTGACCTGGGCAGCTCCATGCTTGGCCAGCCTCGGCGCAGCCTACATCCCCAGGCCACAGAGTAGGCCGGCGGATCTTCTATCCCGCCAGAAGCCGTTTCCTGGGGAATGGAAGCTTCACCAAGAGGTTTTGCAGTCCATCTGGAAGGTTTTCGATAGGGCGGATGTGGACCTCTTTGCCTCAAGGGACGCATTTCACTGTCCCCTTTGGTTCTCGTTGGACACCAGCAGCCCTCTGGGCCACAATGCGCTGGCACATGACTGGCCCCGGACCCTCCTTTATGCCTTCCCACCATTCAGCCTACTTTTTCAGACTCTCCTGAGGGTTCGTCAGGAGGGGCACAGGGTTCTGCTGGTGGCCCCCTTCTGGCCGGGGAGGATTTGGTTTCATCTACTACGCGAGCTCAGCTCCGGCTCGCCGATGCGTCTCCCCTCCAGGAGGGATCTTCTTTCCCAGAGGGGGGTCGGATCTTTCACCCCGACCCAGACCGGCTCAGGCTCTGGATTTGGCCCCTGCACGGCTGGGGTCCACGTTTTCCAGATACACTGGGTCGGCAGGGCATACAATGGAAAGTGCATGGGCGCCGTCCACACGTGTTGTTTATGCTAGCAAAAGGGCCGCCTTTATGACCTGGCGCCGTGATAAAGGGCGGCCCACTTTGCGGTGTTCAGTCTCTGACATACTGACTTTCCTGCAGGCTTTACTGGATCAGGGGCGGTCTCCATCTACCTTGAAAGTGTATGTGGCTGCCATTTCCTGTTGGCATGTCGGGCTGAATGGTTGTTCGGTGGGCCGTGACAAGGACATTGTACTGTTTCTGAGAGGTGCTCGCCGTTTGCACCCACCTAACCGCCCTGTAGCACCGGTTTGGGACCTTTCTCTGGTGCTTGAGGCTCTTCGGTCCCTCCCATTTGAGCCCTTGGCATCTGCGGATCTTAAATGGCTCTCAATGAAGACCGCTTTCCTTTTGGCGATGGCTTCTACAAAGCGTGTGGGGGAATTTCAGGCTTTCTCGATAGCCGAGCCCTGCTGCCGGTGGAATCCTGATGGCTCAGGTGTTACACTGTGGCCTGATGTAGCGTTTATTCCTAAGGTGTCAGGGGCGGCAGGCAGTACCCAGCCTCTCCATCTTGCCCGGTTTGACACCGGTTGCTCCTCTGAACCCCTGTGCCCTCTTCGTGCCCTTGAGGCGTATGTCGATGCCACTACACCCTTCCGACAGACAAATAGCATTTTTGTTTGCTACGCTGGCTCACGGAAAGGTCAGGCCCTTTCTAAGCAGCTACTTGCAAACTGGGTTGTGGCTTATGCCTTGCAGGACCGGCCCCTGCCGGTGGGAGTGAAGTGCCACTCTGTCGACCTCGTTTGCTGCCATGAATGGGGTGCCGTTGGACGTTATATGGCATGCGACCTCCTGGAAGTCACCTAATACCTATACTCTGTTTTACAGGGTGAATATGGCTGTGACCCATCCCCTTCAAGGAGTTTTGGAGCAGAATCCCTCTACATCACATTAGGGTGGGTAATGTGGTGGTTATCCCTTGGATGTTGCCGTGACCTTGTTGACATTAGTCATCCAGTGCTTGAAGCACCGCCTCTGGCGGTCAGTAGGGATGAAATAGAACGAAAGTAACTACTGTAACTACGGTTCTATGAATCCCGGTTTACCGCCAGAGTGCTTGGTCCCTCGGAATCCTTGCTTTTGCGAGAAGGTTGAGGGATTGAACGCTGGGTACCATGTGACTATATCGAGTTCCTTGGGTCCCCGGCAGGTCACGGGTGACTTTGTTGTCATTAGTACTCGACCTGCGCATGCGCAAGAATGATCATTCAGTGCTTGAAGCACCGCCTCTGGCGGTCATCCGGGATTCATAGAACCGTAGTTAAAGTATTAACTTTCGTTACTAGTTTAAAAGCAATCTTTCTCGATCTATTGTTGTTCACAGTGGCCTCTACAATGCTTTGCAATGCATTTGTTAAAGTGGCCTTGAAATGGAGGTTAAGAAAACCTTTACTTATATATGTTATCTTACAATCAGCCTACTTCATAGGGACACAAAATATATCTAGGACACATTTTAACCATGCCTTGTTCAATGACTTCTTATCTACCACGCAACACATGAACCTTCAAGATAGAAACTTCTGTTGTTGTCTTACTTTATTGCAACATTTTAACATAGAGATGGACATGCTAGAATTATTTGCAATAACCCTCTTTTCCTGTAGGTTGATCTGAATCTATGATGCAATTCTGAGTTAAGGTCTAAAGAGGAAATGGTTTTGGTACAACCTATTTTTATCAACTTTCCAGTAGATCTATTAACTAACACCAACATTGTGGATTCTCCTTGGTCATTAAGTGCCGTAGCACGTATGTCTTCCCTTGTGTGACCGGTGTATCCTATAGAGGCAGTAAAATAATAATACATTTCCAAATCCATTATTTCACTCTGAAGTTCAAAGCATGAAAATGAACTCAAGTCAATTTTAAAGCTCGATAGGCTTCCAAAGTATTTCAGAACTGTTGATCTGCTGCGATATTCATGAAAAGGAGATAAGCCATAGCAACAGATACTCCTCATTGGAGCATGTTTCTAAGGCTAAAAATGTGAGATTGGGGCTACAATTAGCGGACATTCACCAGAATTGCAATTAAACCCAGTAGAAATGTATTGCCTTATGCAATGAATTACAATTTCTGCTGTGACATCCAGATGAGAAAGCATTTGGTGTTAATTAAAGTATAAATCTATCCTGCCGTGTATCAATAGTCCATCCTGCTGCTTGTTATTTAATGCTGTAGGGATATTTTCTTGGCACCCTTTGCACCCCTCAATTCTAATTTAACAAACCCTACCTAAACATTAAAGCTTGCCAGGTCCATACTTTTATGACCACAGTGTATCCATTTTCTAATAGATAACCTGACACATGTGAAACTGCATTTTGTGGTAATATAAAAAATGAAAAAAGCAAAATCTCTACAAAATGTCTCCAAAATGTTACTGAAAAGATTTAAGGCACCTCTCAATGCTAAGTAAAAATAAAAATAGCCGGGTGTACCCTAAAGTGTCAAGTGGGTATGATGACTTAATATATAGCCCATCACTTGCAGTGGGCAGGGAAACTTTGTACAGTAGAAGGACAGCAAACATATACCCCTCTTTTACAAGTTAAATACTAAATCACCTATATTCCCCAAATGAATTCAGTGCCACTGTTGATGGATATAAAGTGGCAACAAACACACTGAAGTTGGATAGGAAAAGAACAGATGGAAAACGTTCGGCCCTGAGTTGAACAGGATTTGCTAAGGTTACTACAGTTTGTAAAGAAAATATTAGCCATTTTTAAATCTCACAGAATTTGTGCAAAGCCTGGTTTATGACTTTTCATATCATACTACATTTCTGAAATTGACATAGAAGTGTTTGATTTTTCCCCTGCAATCCAAAACCAAATAGGTTCCATATGGAATGTGTTGCAATCCAGAAAATGTGTTTCACTGACAGCTGAAAAAAACAAAAACAGTTCCAGTTCAAAATATGGAAACGGCCCCTCTAAAAGCAGAGCAATGAAATGGTTTTATGAAAATAGCAGCTAAAAAAGCTCCAAATTATTTGTTGTATTCAGGCATAAAAACTAGTCTTTGTCTTGGAAACACAGGAGAAATGCAGCATCAATGTTATATCATAATGCTACCTGGTTAAAACTCCCTCTCCCCTTTTTTCTTTAACTCACCTCCAGGATCTCCCACCTTGCTGTATTGTCATCATAATTTTGAGATTGCTCCAACTGGTTCAAATCCACCAAGCAGTCAAGTCTTGTTTCTTTCTTCCTCTTTTTCTCCACCCTCAGCAAGTAAAGAATTGATATTCCAGCACCCCACTTCAATTTCACAACATGGATTATCCCCAAAGGAATGCTGGCAATCTAAGAGAGCTCAGGACATAAAGGCGAATGCAGCAAACATACCTCAGTATCTGCACTAAAAACATACAGCTCTCCACTGTTTATAGATATGTACTGGGAGAGTCTGTATTAATGTAAAAAATGGAACTGCTCTTCAGTCAGGAGTGCAGCTTGAAAGCATTACATAGGAAATTAAAGAACAATGTGAAATGTTTTGAGGATAATAATTATTGAAATTGACAGCCTGAGCAGTAATTAATGGCCATTGTGAGGGCATGTTTTCGTTTTGTATTTGCAAGATGGTACAGCGAGGTCGGTTGATATAATTGCACCAAATGATGTCTCATTTACACATTTCAGCTCGCTGAAGAAAGGATAAAAATAGTAAACGGCAAGCGTGTTTAAATAGGCAGAAAATTATTTGCCAAGCTAATTAAGTCGGGTAGGATTGACACCATTTTGCTCTGCCAATATCTGTGAATACCTTCTAAATGCAAACTGCACAATAATAAAAAGGAGGAAAAACAAGAAGAAAGCGAACACCTCAGTAATACAAAACGATGAATAAATAATAAATGTGATATCAGCTGCTGGCTCTCTCCATGGGCTTTGTTGTCTGTCCTAGTGTGAAATTTGGCTCTGATGCTCTATCTTTTCATTAGATGCTGCAATATGTGCTGGCAGATATTCTTTATTATCAGTTTGATGCAAAATATTAACTTCAAATTTGCAGAGCAAGTCAACTCGTAATGCTCTGAGCCCTCCAGGGATGTTCTCCAGGGGAAAATGGCTGAAGATTGCCTGTTCTTACAAGCACCCCAGGGCTGCTTTTATTGACTGTGAAACAATGCTTCCACCAGCAACTCCTTACCACAGCAGATTTACAAGACAGCCATCCTCAGCTCCCTAGCCTGTGTGTCTGTGAGAAACTCTGAGCGCGTGGATGGCTGAACAAGTATACCAGGGAGAGAAACCCTGCCCCACTGGGTGGGGGTGTCAGTAAACATGCAGAATACAAACCAGGATCCAATGCAAACCAGGTTTTGAGTTATGCTGCTTGTGACCTTTGGTGGACTTTTAAAAGATGGATGCTGCTCAGGCCACCGATAGAAAAGTGACGGTGAGCAGCGAGGACATATTTCATATGAATTCCCAGCCCCTGCATCGTACCTTTGAAAGAATAAGTAAGTAGTCTGGATGACAGTGAGTCCTTACCAGGGCACATGCCATCTTTAATGCACGTGTGTACGGACCTAGTCACTGAGTACAATCAATCAATTTGATTTTTACACAACTTTTTTCCTCTACACCAGGAGTGAAAGGAGACCTGATCTTCAATCAAGTTTTTCTTCTGTCCAGCCTTAATCAGGAAATGCTTTCCGCTTTGCGGCTGTGGTCTCTATTCCACCTCCTATACATATCAACTACAGGGGGTCCCAGAGAACGGCTGCAGTCTTGGGCCATGCAGTCCTGGGGTGGCATTGGCACAGCGGTAGAGTATTGCAATCAGGTTCAATACCTGCCCCTGTTACATGTCACTGACCCCTGGGCAAGGCACTTAAAGGTTTAGGAGAGGATCTTTTCAAAAGAAAAATGTCAATGGAAAATCCCATTGAAAATGACAGCCAATCAAAAGCGACCGGTGGTGAAAAATAACTGTCTGTTAATGTGGAAATTACAACTGGAATTCATCTGACTGTACCACTCTGGAAAAAAGCATGTAGTTGCTGGTAACTCTTCACATGAGAGTTTACTTGTACCTAATCTGTATTAATCCCTCTTTGAAGGTTATCACCGTTCCTGGTGTAAGGTTTGTTCACACCAAACCAGAAATCAGCCATAGCTGTCTGGATCATGCTTCCACGACTGGTGACCAGTCTTTTAGAGATAACAGTCAAGAACCGATATCGAAGCATTACAACCTCAAATTTCACCATGACATCTGACAGGTAAAGCTACTGTCCTGCGGACTATTCTTGTACACCCACTTCTGCTATCCTTGACCCTTCCCTCTGATTTTGAGGCTGCCATTCTCATTGGTTTTTCAGGGCCACCAGGTGGTGTTGAGCAGCACAATCTGGTTATCTAACAATCAGCTTGCATCAGCTCCCCAGTCACAAACGGAGACAACCAACAACTCAATTTCTTTCTGAGCTTAATCACTTAACTGCAATGGTTGGTGTTTTTTTTTTTTTTTTTTTTTTTTTACAAATGTAGAAAACACACAAGAGTGGAAAAACCTTCCAAGAACTAACTGGTCTGTTGATATTCAACTATAAATTAGTGACTAATCCAAGAGATCAGTGGCATCTATAGAAAAACTGAGGGAAAAATTATTACTGACAAAAGAAAAAACAAACAACCTTCCCTCAATTTTTTCCCAAGTCACCTGCTGGTGTTCCCCAAACTTTTTGAGAGGTATGTTTGTTTCTGGATCTGACATGATGATGATAGAATGATAATTTGGAGATCCATTTGAAAGCCACTCATTGCTGATAAAACCATGAATCGTTATCTCCACATGAAAATCCTGATAGAGAACATGTAGCAGTTATCTTAAATAACCAAATAATGCATGTAGGGAGCTAATTATTATATATTTTTTTATGTTAACCATGTTGATTTGGATAGGATAAATATTTTTTAAATCACAATTTAAAAAAAGCTTTTATGGATTTATTCATATAATCTTTTTAAAAAAATATTTAAGCCTGATTAAAAAATGAAACATAAAATGCATTTCCCCTCAGTTTTTTTCTTTTTTCAAGGCACTATATAGCTTTTTGTTGTGGATTTCATCTTTCAAGCAGCTTACCTTCCTTACCAGCTAAAGTTTTTATTTCTCTTTCTCTCTTTCTTCGATTCATCAGCTCTCATTTATCAGAGCCCACCCATCACAGCTATTACTCTCTGCGTGTACACAGCCCCTTATGACATGGTCACAGAGCTCACAGAGAGGTCAGGGGCTGACGATGCGAGGAGCTACGAAACCAAAAAAAATGATGATTGCCTTTTGTCTCAAAAGATGCATATCAGCCAACGCAGTAGTTTTTCAGCTTGTTCTCTAACACCCTCTGTCATATTTCTGTTGCCCATGAGTGCTCACGAGGCATTTCTCATCTTGCCTTGGTTTTCTAGTGCATGAATAGCTGATATTCTCCACAAAGGACATGTAATCATAAACCATGCCGACACATTAAAAGACACCGAGAACATCTATTTTCCTAATTTTATTTCACTCACACAAAAACCCAATAACATTTCTTTATCAAAGTCGAAAATGGCTAAAACAAGAATTCACATTTACCAGAACCTCACTTCAGAGAAATACTTTTGCTATTTCTATTCTCCTGTGAAATTGCATAAGCTAAATGAAAGTGAAAGGAGGGAGGGCAGAGTGGAAACAAGTAAGATTTATTTGTGCCTTTAAACAATTGACATTCCATCACTGTGCTATCGTTACTGTTATATGTCCCTCCCAACCAAATTCTCACAATAACTGGATAATTTTTTGCAAATTGTATACTATGTTCTTGTGCCGATTACGTTGAAGGGTCAGTGAAGTGTGCTGACGGGTAAAATGCTCTCAGATAAAAGTGTAGTTGATTATACAGTGTGGTTGTACATATCTGTCTGTATGGGGGAGAAAAGTAGGCTGACTTGTATTCAGCTGTTTACATTCTATTCACTTTGATAGCTTGAGCTAGTGATGAGACGTCAACCCAGTGAAGAACAGTACTCCAAAGCTCAGTCAGTTCAAAGAACCTCAAGTTTCACTTTTACATTATCAAACATACTCTTAGGCCTGCATTAGTTGTACTAAGCATTAATAACCCTATTAATATTTTGACATCTATAAAATGTCTCTCATTGGGTGAACAGCATGTCTTTATTGTAAATCAGCAACTACTAATTATCAGTCAGCTCTGACAAATGTCAATCAGAAAAAAAAACGGAAAGTGTCATGAACCAGTAATTTTTATATTCCCTTTGTCTGCTTTCTTTCTTAACAATTTAATTCGACAAATTCCTGTAATTTAATAAATGGCTCTAACTTGCCTCTCTGGCTCTCAGAAGATGTAAAGCAGATTTGCACCGTGACTGGATGATGCTAAATTAGTTTTTACCCCGTATGGGCTAATTCCTCCTTACCACAACATTTTTACTAATGCCTGCTCCTTTTTGATTTCACTCTTTGCCCTCCTTGCTCAGAAGCTTCAAAGGGTGGCTTACAATCAGGATAGATTTTCTCCTGGTTTAGTGTCCTTTTGAACTACTTAATCAAAGCATGTAAGTACATGGAGATTCACTGTAGTCCCCACTGCTGACCCGACCATATTTGTGTTCAGCCCCCTAATTTAATTAATTAATTAAAATTCAGTGCAAGCAATTAATTTTCAATACAGTTGTTCTATCAAAGCCATTACAGATTGCAAGGAAAAAGAAGTAACAAATAATTCATAAAGAATAAAGAAAACACAAGGTCAGGAATTTAAAGGCCTGTGGAGAAATGTTACGCATGGTTAACAAGACCTAAAGCTTTAAACATCTAGAGATCACTGTTAAGTCCCCCCTTAAAGGGAAGGGAACAACTCGTATCTCTTAAAAGAAAATGTACTTTTTGGCCACGTGTGATTTAAAACTAACATCCCACAGCACCTTATTGCTGAAGGGGTATATAATGTTAAAGTCTTTAAATGCATTTAAAACAGGACAGATGTTACTCTAAAACGATTATCAACAGGACTCAACAACACAGTCATATATATGTTTGGAGTGGCTTAGATAAACCAATATTTGTGTGTTACAGTATTCCTGTCAATGAACAAACAAACACAAAGATGCTTTACACAACTACACTATTTTGTAAAGGAATGTCAGATTCTAATTATGAAAGTGAAGACATATCTACATAGAGCATACAGGTTGGTTATACAAACTATTAATTCCGAGGGTGAATGCAAGTTACTTAAATTATTTATTTATTTATATATGTTTTGATAATAATGTTTATAGGATGCAAATTAATACCTTGAAAAGCTTTTAAAGAGAAGCTCAAACATGCATCTTGTCATTTTTAAATCCATAATTGAAACTTCAATAACATTTCCACAAAACAATTCTCTGTTTTTAGTTGCATACTGTACTCTGATTTATGTCTTTCTTCTTTCCAGATTTTGTCCACACATGTATTTTTAGAACAACAAACAAATTAGGAGTGACTTGCAGCACAAAGGAAAATGCTCAGCTGAAACAGTGAAAGAACTCCCCTGCTTAACTTGTTAATTCCATCCAAAAATTATATTATGGGGAAACAAATACTCACAAAGAGAATGGAAGACCAGCTGCTCCCCCAGACAACAGTGCTAAAGTAGGTTTGATGCACATTGCTGCAGCTGAATTTTTGCTGAATCTATACCTGAAGAATAGAGGGCTGTAAATAACTTAATGCCTAGGAAAATCAAACAATGTAAAAGCAATAAACATGAACAAGGGGAGTTACATTACACATTTTACAGTTGGTTGCTTTCTGTTAATTAGTTTTGTTAAACAAATCAAGCTTTCAGTTAGTGGAAAAAGAAAACAATCAGATCATTTTATGGGACCTTCTACAAAGGAGTAATTTAAAGTTTACAAAACATTTAGGTTTCTACATGACTTCAAATTTGTTGACGAATTTACATTGATAGTCATTTGCTAGAAAAGAAATGTTGAACAGCTCAAAACTGCTCCATAACTTCAAATTCCTGTTAAAATAAATAATAAATAAACATTTCAAAATAATACTAGTTTATTATTTTCAAATTAATCTCTATTAAACCGGGATGGTAAGCTGAAGCACAAAGTGTTTTTAAATTTTATAAAAGGTGAAACAGGTAAACTTTACTTATGTTTTCTTTTTGGAATAATTTTGAATAACCAAAACAGGCAGGAATACTCAAACAAACATAAACTCAGAGAGTGTTTTTTTTAATCGTAGCTTACATTTCTTCATTTTTCATTTTTAAATAACTATTAATCAAGAAAAATGCCATCCAAACCAAATACTTTAGCCCTAAAACAATAAATTGTTTTACTTTTGATGACATCAAATGCTATAAAGCATTTGCAGTAACTGGCAGCGAGTTGCTGTAGATTAATTCTGACCCATTCTTCTCCTTTGCCATTACCCAATTGCTAAATTAATTAAACGTTTACGGGCATAAACTCTTACTTTAAGGTCATGTCATGGGATCTCAATTGTATTTGAGTGCAAACTTTGAATAGGCCAATTGTAAAGCTTACATTTCTAAAGAAATATTTTATTTTATTAGTATTTTATTAGTATTTACAAAAAAAATACTCTGCTAAATATAACCAGTGTACTTGAGCCTAAACATTGTATAAAAAAAAAAATTATAGGACAGAGCAGTGTTCATGGATACATTATGGCAAACCATGGAAGTCCTAAAGCACCAAACCACCCCGTATAATCTCTCTGACATCTACTGTTTAATATGTAGGTTTGATATCACAGGAGCTATGCTGTTTCCATGTTTGACCATCTGTCCACAAAATATTTTTCGCAGATTTTTGGGGATATTCTAGATATTCATATCTTTTTGGTCTTCAATGGTTTTCACCTTGGAAGTCTAAGATTGTTTGCACATTGAAAAAGTTATTTTAAATGTTTTTTAAACATTTTTTAATCATACAAAACTGACCTTAATTGAAATAAGTAAAGCCTGCAGGATTTTAGATATTTTTTGTGATTTCTTTTGCAAACTCTCCTGAGAAGGCCACTGTTCCATGTATTCTTGTTGTGTGGATAAAATCTTTTATTGTGGTTTATGCGAGTCCCAAACCAAAAGAAACAGTATCCTAAAACGTTTCAGACTTAGAGATAGGGTGGACTTTTATTTCCGTTGCTTGTTGTTTCGTTACATCTTGGCAAGGCATTCATTATTCACTCTGTGGGCTACAGACTCTTCCCTACCATCTGCAGCTTGTGTAGACATCTTTTTTAGCAGTGTACATAAGGATTCAACAAGCATCTCTATTTGGTCCATTGACCATCCAGAAGTTATTCAGGACATTAAAAACTTAAAAAGCCAGTCAAATAGCATAATCATAGTACTTTCATCTTGTTTTGTGTCAACTAACATAGTGTGAAAGGGGTCTTTGTCCATAAAAAAAAAAAAAACTCAACAGGGTTCAGTTTGTATCCATATATAGATTTTCTTTGACTAACAAATACTGCTACCCCACAGCATATTACTGTCAGTGTTGTACATCACACCTTCAATTATAAGATGTCGTATTGTTATTAACACCGAAATAGTTAAATTGTTTTTTTATGTAATATGCAATGATCTAGGAAAGGCAAGGTACATTTATTTGTGTAGCACATGTTACGACAGGACAATTAAAGTGCTTTAACTATAAAAATGTTATACTCTTTCTTCAAAGAAAATAATAAACTGATATATGACCTCATTTTGTAGTTTTGGAGCACAGTTTTTCTGTACACACTCATGAAAAGCTATCTCTGTTTTTCTTTCCAAAGCTCTTTTAAGGTATTATTTGTGATTTATTCAGTGATTTCATCAAGATATGTTTGAAATTGACAGTTATGTGGTATACACTGCTGGTTCAAAGATAAATGTAGTACCCTGAGACATTTGTAAACTGTTTTCAAAGTAGAGCCAGACCTATGTAGGTTAAGTCAGGTTGACTCAAATGATGCTGGTGAGCCTGTCACAAGCTGCTAAAGCCGCATCGTTGTTTTCACATATTTTCAAGACATTTAAAGGCCAACTTGTTCTCATTGCCAAGGGCATAAATACTGCTGTTCTCTCTTAGCTGGTAGAGTCTCCGAGGTATGTACAAGGTGTACCTTGGGTGCAAAAACTGTGATTCACTGACTACAGCAATATTTAACAGCAGAGCAAATGGTGTCTTGTGAGCAACTAACAACATCTATAAGAGGCAGGAGGCATGACAGCAAGGAGGTCATGAGAATTCTCTTTTGGAGACCTGTCTAGGATCCCATGTGACACCATTGTATTTTAGTGTGCAGAGTTTTGAAGCATACTTTGCTTATACCTGTGTTTTCTGTTTCACTTTATACAGTTTTTTTTTAAAGCTGGGCAACAACAGATTTTACAGTGACTATAAAAATAATCCACCCCCTTGGATCGTTTACCATTTTTGCTGCTTTTACTAAAACAAAATAACGGCCAAAAAATGTGGATATGTCATCCAAAAAATAAGTATTAACCTACCTCAAACAGATCAAATTCAACAGAGGTCCAGTCAACCAGTGCAAGTATTCTTAAAATGACTAAAAAGGAGATCCCTCTGAGTACATTGAGTGTGTCTCATGTTTAACACAAAAACCCAAGTGTCTAAAAGGTCCATTCACTGGTCAGTATTCCTTGCTACCATTACATTGCCTTTGGACAAAAGAGCCCTCCAAGCAAATCAAAGGAATTATTATTGAAAACTATAAAGTAAATCAGAGGTTGAGTAGACAAAGTGTCTAAGCACTCAACATCCCATGGATGTTATATCCATAATCTACAAATGGAAGAATTTTGGCACATGTGTAAATCTGCCTATATAAGGCCTCCTATACCAACTTTTAAAGGTAAGATAGGAGAGACTCTGCATACAATAGTCATGTTTTAGGCTCTTCAGCACTTAAAGCTGTATGGGAGTGTGGCACTATAAGAGAACCACTTTAGAAGAAGTTTAATATCAAGACTCGACTAGAATACATATTCATCAAATTCAATATATATATATATAAACTGATATATGACCTTATTGTTGTAGTATATATATATATATATATATATATATATATATATATATATATATATATATATATATATATATATATATATATATATATATATATATACACACACAAACTTTTGTTTGTAATCACTGATTTGTACAAGCAATACAAATGATAAAAAAAACCTAGGAGAATGAATATGTTTTATGGGAGGTGTACATCAAACATTCATCTAAATATCTAGGCATTATAATGTGATGCTTCCCTTCTCTTACATACATAGCTGTTCATCCGTGAAAAGTACAGCAAAACAAAAAAGACATGTGAGGATAGATTTTCCAAAAATAGGAAACCGATAAACTCCTCCGTTTATAAACAAGCAGAAACGCAAGCCTGCCAGGAAGAATAATTCATCTTTATGCTTTCAAAACCCTAACAGAGAGCTCAGACATCTGAAGCAACTGTATTATCACCCTTCGCTGCATACGGGAAGCGGTCATGGACACAAACAAGAACAAAAACAACACGTCAAAGAAGAGACTCTGCCTGGAGTGTGCCCAATCATTTTCAGTGCTGTTGTCTCTGCTGTAAGAATATGTACAATGATAAAGTACAGTGACTGCAGTAGTGCCAACTGGGTCAGCTCCGGAGTGGGAAGCCAAGGCATTAAATGAAAAGAGGTAACCATTTATTCGCGGTGTGATCAGTCAATTTTTAGACTACAGATTTAATGGTAAGCTGCATGGCCTTGTGGATGTTTTAAAATCTATAGCTATTTGTTTGATATGACAGACAACACTAGAACAGTGACACAGATATAAGGATTTCTGGAGGTGTTGACCCCAAGGAGGATCTTTGTTTAGCAGATGATGGTAGCAGCAGGGAGGTTAACAGGGTGCAAGGGAAGAAAGGGTTATGGTTACTGAAGGAAAGCATGTAAAGGATTTTTTGCCTTCATTTTTTTGACAGCAAGCTTAAAGATCTCTTTTGAGAAAGATTAGAGAAATGCAAAAGGAAACACCAAACACACATGGATTTTAGGCTACACAGATTATATTTCCCCTGTAGACTCCCATGTATTATAAATACAAAATTAGCAAGAAATCCAATCAGCAAGCAACAGCTTGGATTCTGTTGTTGTCCATCAGCATCGTAAATAGAAACACTGAGTCATCAATAGTACACACTGATCAATAATGGACAACAACGTCAACTGATTTCTTGGAGTAAAGTAGCAGTTAAACATTCACATCTGCTTTTAGGAGCTGTTTCTAAAAATAGAAACTGTAAGACAGATACAGATTCAAATTTATCAAGGGAAAAAAGGTATAAATCCTAACCTAGAGGACGTGAAATAGGCTATAACAATTTTTAAAAGCAACACTTCACACACTGTTCCTGTTAAGGCATTATAATGTAAAGGATTTGTTGTTCTTACAAGGTAGTAGCATTTTGATATAAAAAAGAAAAGTTTTGATGCTGCAAAGCGCAACCTTTTAGATAAATAAAAAGAATGTACATGTGTACGATAAAACATGGAACTGTCGGATTACACCTGTAGTTAACCTCATAAAAGATGTTGTCAGTTGATAGTCGACCAATAGTTGCATTGACAGTGTGAATACATTATAGTCTAGTGATGCAAAACACAATTTTGTGCTTATTTAGAATCTTCAAGCCAAGTTATGACAATTATCATTACACTGTCATGAAAATAAATAATTTTACACCAAGTTATATTTAAATTGATTTAATGAATAAATATGCAATGCTTTATAGCTCTACATTTTAACAATGTTCAGAAATTATTTATTTGACCAAATGTGTAAATGAGCTAATGGGTACAAGCTACTGTTTCATGACCTTGGCAACTTGCCATAGTAGATGGGACCCTAAATTAATTAATTACTAGAAAATCCTGTAGGAGAATGTCCAGCCATCAACTGTAATTAGGCTACGCAGCAAGACTATTATATAAGGAATATCGCAAAGTCCATCAGTTTGTTTCTCAAAAGAAAAACTATATTAAGGTTTTGGTTGGGTTAGTTACTTAATTTTTATTGAGACGTTGTGTAATTACCATAATCAGAGGTAAAAAAGTTACAATTAAGAGTGGCATTCATCCCTCCTGAGTGACATAAAAGACTGGTTAGCAGTTGTGGTAAACATAGTGGGACAGTTGGTTCTGCAAAGGGATGCACATCGTTCTATTATATTGAGGGGCAAATACTTTTTACAAAGAAGTTTGTTTTAACAGTGTTTTGTCTTAATAATTAAAAAAACTTTATTTTAAAAACTGTGCGTTGTAATTACTTAGGTTATATCTTCATAAAATTAATTTGATGATAGAACGTGGGACACAAACTGAAAGGAATGAATCCGAAAAGAGAAGATTCTTTTCCACAACACTATATGTCCCCCTTGTCATGGAACAGTCCTGCGTGGGAGTGATGGAGATTGACCTTGTTTTGATAGATTTCTAGATCTAAGCTCCAACATTGCTAATGGCATGACACTGGGAACCAGCACAGCAGAGATTATAAAAAGACTTGATGATTGGCTCCCCCTCTGAGACATCTCTGCTTTGTTTTTGTTTTTTTTGTTTTTTGTCTGCTCTCCTACATGTGCTACAACTGCTTTGTTTCACTCTACATTTTTGCAGACAGTGTTTCTCCGCTTTTGCTGGTGTCATTTTGGCGACCCAGATTACCCTGTAATGTAATGTCACATTACAGCTTTTGAAGCCCAATGTAGCTTCATGGCAGGTCCATTTTAAGTAAAAGCCTAGTGGGGTAGATGTCACTCAGCCTTTTTTATTTGAAAAACAAGAAGATACACGAAAGACAGAGAAAAAGGGAGAGAACCACTTTTGTTTTCTTATAAAGATTCCAATAATTACTGAAAACAGCATGTAGTGCAAATAAGATTAAATTAGCTAACCCAACTGAATGCACACATGGAAATTCCTTGAACTACTTACAGTAAACTTCACTACTCATGACTTGTCATATTTAATATAGCATGTTATTATGCATTGATAATCATAAAGTTTAAACATGAACTTGTCAACTAATGTACCAGAGAGTAACACTCAGGTCCCCAGTTGCTTCATGTGTTAAATGCTAGGCTGAGGACCAACAGTATCATAACCACTTAAACACTTTGACACAGGCTATCTATGGTGTATGAGCACAAAAACGTTATAAAAATAATAAAGGGGTTGGTTTTGTTTACAACTTAATAAAAATAAAATTAAGTGGAACTTCATCCATTTATTTCATATCTTACAGTATATGTCCCTAGATACAGTCAGAGCTTTATACTAACTATACAGTAAATGTTAAACTTACAATTTCAGTTCAGTTTATTTACATAGCGCAATTTACATTTACAAGACAAATCCATTCATTACATTCATACATGTTAAACGAATCAGTTTGAAAAAAAATCATATCTAAAGAAACCCAGTGGATTGCATTGAGCCATTGACTTGCAGCATTTACTCCTACTGGATCAGCACACAAAGACAATGGTTTGTGTTTTGTTCTTCAACAGGTAGAAACCTCCCACAATCAAATTTTAGTACTTCAGTAAACTAGTGAAAGGATTTTGCCTCCAACTTTACATAACAGTTGCATTCAGTGTGTTTTTTTTTTTTGTGTTTTTTTTTAATATACTTGTATTAACTGATAATGTGAGATGCAGTTGTGGTGGGGATAAGTCATGTCTGGGCTTGCTGTACTAATGAAAGAGAGCTGTTATGATGCTGGGAAATCCATAGAGGGCTGGAGGAATCAGATGGCTCAACTGCTGTCTAGCCTGGGTAGATGGGCAGTAAGACACAGTGTGAAGAGGAAGTAGAGAAGCTGCATTTACCAGTCGCTTGTGGATGATCTGTAGGTTTATTGGTAGCAGAGAGATGAGGGTTGGAAGCTCAAGAGGGTTTGTAAATCCAAACAGCCCAAGAGCTTTAAGTAACCATCTAGGTTAATGCTCAGGCGGAGGATGACTGGTAGCTAGCTTCTCTTATACTACAAATGAGGAAATGCAATGGAGGTGTGTGAGGGCACACCTGTTAGTGGTGCTGAGTAGTTCTCCTGTGCTCTCTGGTCGATCTCTGTGGATGAAAACAGAACAGACATATGCAAACAAACCAATTTCCTGACAATCGGTTTCAACAGATTAAAATTGTGACTACTTATCACTAGGGTGGTGTGATGATCTAAAATTTGGTAATATTTGTACTTCTTTTATGAACCAAAACTAACTACATTTAGTAATTTAAACATACATGTGAACAAAAGATGTCATATGAGCAAAATTAAAAAAACGCAGTACACAGCTCACAGGGTATATGTCTTCCATGTTCTGAATTGATGTAAAACACAACGTGTAATTTAAACGTAACTCTTAACAAGAATTTTCCATTACTCTGCCCCGTGACGTCATCGTAGGAATTTTTTACTCTTACCCACATAGTTGAATTCGTGTCCACAGAGAAAGGAGGGGTTTGTAGTCGTAAAAATTAGAGTTGAATTCATAAGACTTTGTACTCACAGCTTTTAGATTCATTCTCTCAGACTCACAAATATTTCAGCAGAACTTTGAGTCCAAAAACTATATTGACATATAAATACGAATACGAATGTCAGAGTTTTGCATACACCTTTTTGATAGCAATCTTGCTCCATAATTATCCCTCTAATATAGTGCACAGCAACAATTGCAACCAGTTCTGACTTATGGAAAGACTTGGGTTAAAGGAAAGAAAGATATATTACATTTCGCTAAATAGGATTTGACTGTTGGTAAATTACACCTTACATTGCAATCACAAAGTTAAACATGTCATATACTACAGGGTCTTACCTTCTTATGTGTTTATAACAAAACACTTTAGGGCTTTGTTTAAAGTATCATTAGGCATCAACCACTAAACATGGTCTATTATATCAATTGCATACCTGATGTGAGAAATTCCCTGGCTACCTTCCACCAGTAACCAAGAAGTGTCCGTTAGTGTAGGAAGCCACTGACTTACAAACAGTTGACTTTAATCTTCCTCCGACAGGTAATTATTTGCAATGTAAAAAGCCCCAAAGAGGACAGGGGATAATGCTGAAGCACTCTTCTCTTTTTGCCAACACCCGCTCGTCATCACCAGGGGACAATATTAAGGTAGAGATGTTTATTTTGTGTTTTTGTGTTTCAGACACTGTAAAGACTTCCAGGATTTACAAGGGGACCAATTGAAGACAAGGGGGATCATTTCTGATATGTGTGGGTAGAATGCAGTTGGAAGACCAATAGGAGTTTATCTTGCTTAAAAGGACACCCACAGACTCTAGTGGGAGTTGTGCTGACTGAGATGCCTACAAATCTGGAGGTAGAAATAAAAAGAAAGACAAAGTCATAAAATGGAAATTATTGGCCTCACACTGTTACATACTGTTAAGGAATATGTTCATCCTGCTGTTTTTTCTTCCAACTCAGACGATGATCCATTACATGTACAAATTAACTATTCCCAAGGCTTTGTATGGAAATTTGTGATGCATCTTTACCAGCATTTCTGTGCATTCTTGAGCAATACTTAGCATTTCAAGAACAAGAAAATACCATACAATATGAATGGCTTCCAACATTTGTTTAGCTTTGTTTTTGCTATACTTTCACAAGGACCAAATCTGTGGCACGGGCAACAAATAGTTGTCCTGTCAGCTGATTTTCCCACTTAAACTGTGAAGCTCTGCAGATTTTCTCCAGTTAACATTAGCGTCTTGGCCTCTAAGCTCAGCTAGCATATCTTGACAGTCTAGGTGGAGGACTACGCTTTTTAGGTCTGTAGTTGTACAATACTCTTTCAATTTTGAGATTATAGATCAAACAGTCCAATTGTTTAGAGCTTGGGGTATTACTTTATAATCTAACCCTACTTTGAACCTTTCCACAACTTTATCCCTGTGTCAGAGAACTGTATAAATGACTCGAGCAGAGGTGGAATGCGGAAAGAAGATGATTTTATTGTAAGAATGAATACCGAACAGAACATGAACTGAGACTGATGAGTAACGTAGATGGAGGTGGAAAACAAACGCAGGAAAAATCCGAGGCGGGAACTGGCAGGACAACAAAGAACAAAGTAATAAACAAACAACGATGAGGAGCTAGAAAAACTAAGAAGCAACAAAAGAAAACAAACGGAAGAACTGAGTAACAGAAGCGCAACGGGGGACACGGAAGGGAAGAGAGACCAGCACAGTGAATGCAGCAAGCAGGAGGGGAAACTTACAAAAGTATACACACCAGAGCAGGCAGAAAGAAAGAGGCTCGGGGAAAAAACAGCTCGAAGGAACACAGGCGGCTTGAGGGATGAACACGGGAAACACATAAGGGATGCAATCCAATAATCCAGCTGTGAGTGAATGAAGGAACCAGGCTTAAATACTAAGGAGAAGGAGGTGGAGCAGTGGAGAAGATGAATTGATAATCAGAAGTAGGTGCAGGTGATAATGAGGGACTCAGGCTGATGGAAAACATAGAGAGAGACATAGAGCAGGGGAACTGGAGGGGCAAAACAGAACTAAAAAAAACACAATACTAACTCTAATAAAAAAAATAATACTATACAACGCTAACTGACCACAACACAAGATACCAAACCACTTACTTCAAAAAACAAACAACAACAAAAGACAACAGCGATCATGACACCCTGACCTATCTGATGTGTTTGTTGGACTTCATGTTGCTGCTAGTTCAACGATGTGGTCTAACAAACCTCTGAAGTCTGAAGTTACACACAAGTGAACTTTGTTTACACATTGCATGACTTCAGAATGCAGTTGAATTATTTGATTGTATTTGGGTTCAGCATATTCAATGGGGCTAAATATGGCCGTCAATCTACACATAGTTCCTTTTTAGGTACGGGTGTTTTCCACCAGTTCTGAAATGTAACTGACCATAATGTAATACATACATGCTGGGCGATTTGTTTTCCAGGTATTAGTCTCTGAACTTGGGAAAAAAGTGAGTAATGGTTTATAGACCCTGTCCCCTTATGTGCCCCTAGTTCCCATCAACTACTTAATCTCCACCATTCCATCCAAGAAGTGGTTGCACTGATTAGAGCACTCACAGCTGAACACTGGGGAGATTCATCTCTGGTCTGCACCAGATTTATGATGGCTGTGGCCCATGCACCAGTGACCCTGTTCCGATTGCTCCTTTGTAAAGGTCTGCCACAGATACAGTTAATGGATGCACACAATGAGCTTCAATGGCCCTGCAATGATGGATCGGGGGCACTCTGAAAAGCTCTACAGATGAAGTATTCCAAAAGCCTTTCGCCCAATCTAGATGTTGAGTGGGAGAGAAGTACTGTAAAAAGGATTGGAAAAATTTAATTGGAGCACAACAATATTAATGGTGCTTTAATTGTACATTGAGGCAACATATTCGAATTATGTTCACTAGTGTCCATTGTTTGCATATATAAATGTATACACAGTGTTAAAAGGAATATATGCACTATATTATTTTTGACATGCTTTGTTCACAAACAGGCAGCAGTACAATAGTGTAAGATGTTACATTCAGTATAACATACTGTATACCATTTTGTCAAAAGTCTAATGGAGGGGGACAATGCTTTGACTCCGCCTAGACTGATCAACTCGTCGCAGAGTTTCTGCTAGACAGGTAATGTGCTTATACCTGCTAATTTAGAAGGATTTTTGTTGATTTGAGACAAGTTTTGTAATCGCTACGCAGGGTCCGTCAGAAAACTGTAGTATTGGAGTCTTTATGTGGAATTACTACCCAATGGCGTGATTATTTATCACTGACAATAATCATTAATTACTGTCAAATGTTTTTGTACAAGCGTTTTCCTAAACAAATAACCTTTTGGTAGCTAATTCATTGCCGTAAAGGCAATCAATTCTGCAATAAGTCCGATACGATATTTAGTTATATGTTAAAATAAATAACTAAATAAAACCAAACATAACCCTGTTCAAGATCCAAAAAAAAGACACAGGGAGACACACTGATGCATGTGGTCGCTGATGAGGCGACTCCGGTACTGATTTTTATATATGTTCATATTTAACATGAACACATATCTGTATGTGGAACCGAACATTGTAAGGATGGTAGAAAGAACGCAAACCTTTCTGTCCACTCTGGTTGGAACTGGCGGTTTACGCTATCCAGTTTTCTTTTTGGAGCAAATTTCGAGCATGCCATTACTGCTCCGGTCGGTAAATGTGTGGCTGCTGCTGAGAGTGACTGTCTCGGGTTTGAGAGGGCTGCTATCTGTTTATCGTTGCCAACACTCAGCCTCGTAATGAGATCGTGGCGAGTGATTTCAAAATACTTTTCAAACTTTTCAAAACAGCTCGTGGGCCATTAATAGATACCCAAAGGAGGCCCAAATTGTGCCACGAATATTTCTTATTACACTACAACCACCAGCCAGACCCAGCAAGACAGGATCAAGCTACACATTCATGCTGTTCAAAATTCTTGCCCTACGATCTGAATTTTGCCAGTGGTTTATGAAACTATTGTTACTGTTAATAATTGGTAAATCTGTGCATTATAGTTCTGGTTTTCCGTGACAGTAATGTGACCTGGTGAAATCTTTAAGCTGCTGTAGCTCATCTACTTCTAATTTAAATGGTTATTTATTTCATAAATATTAGTTTTGTATTAATTTTTGAGAAATATTAGCAAAAGACTGTTTCTAAATGATAATATTCTCCTGCCCAATGAAGATATGGGCAATTTTATACAATGGTCACAGTGTGCAGATTGTGCGACAAGACAAAACAGACACTAACAAAAAAAGGAAAAAAAAAACAGACAGAAATCTCACATTAACTTTGCAACATATCTTTATCTCCTTTTGTTCATTACACAGTGACAGATGAGCTCCTCTCAGACATTAACACCATGACGAAATCTGCCATTTTGCATCCCAATTTGCTACTCATGTGCCACTGTAACCTCAAACAACAGTATTTTTTTGTATGAAAATGCAGAATCTATCCATCAGCCCTGTGATTTGGAGGCTGCTAAGTTTATTATTGGGGATGGTGGGAAGGAGATTCTTCCTGTCCTACTTCACGTACCACCGTTATGCACACAGCTGTGCACTTCAAAGCAAGTTTCTGGCTTTCCTTTTGGCTGCACTCACCCACTATATCATTCATACACAATGGCACCATATGGCCAAAATAATTACAAGCCAAAGAGAATGCTCACTATAATATATGTCTCCTGAATTATATTTTTTTTATATATTCACCCAAAAAGGACACATGGTGGCATTAACGGAGAAAAACATTCCCTCTAATTTAATGGGAAAAGAAAATTGTCTACAGGAGAACATAAAACACAAATGTAAATTAAAATGCCAACAATTATTTGCCTACAATTGAAATATAGATTTGAGGGGCCACCCATCTAAACAGAAAGGACCTAAATGACTTTGATATTGATATTGTAACATGATATTGGGATTGTGAGGAAAGACCTTTTCAATCTATATGACACCAGCGATTTGCTTGACATTAAAGCTTGAAGGCATGTGGCAGCAGAGGTTGAATAAAGGTGGAATAAATCACATTTACTCCACAGCATTGGTGCATCAGCGGAGCTGTAAGTGTGAAAAAGAAAAGTCTGGGGCAGACCATATAGTTGGGCAACAAGAACTGTTTTTACAGTTAAGTTAGAGCCAAAATAGTCACACTCATTTCCAATATTTCATGTATTAAGATTTTTACTAAAATATAGCTTTTGAAGACATGAGAAAAGGATGGGCCAGATGATTCTTCAAACAGGTTTCAGTCAGACATGCTAAACTAAGCTTGTTAATAGTATTATTCCTTATGTATTTTAACAGTCTATCTTTCCTCTATGACCCTGTTTGGCTGAGGTGTTATGCTGACCTGATGCGCTTGTCTGCTCCACTGAGAGGAATAAATAAGAATCAGTTCTCTGAATCCAATTCTAAAGAGCTCAGTGGAGTTTTTGCCCTGCCACCATCTTTAGAAACTTGAGACCCAACATAACACTTGTCAACATTATTGCCTCCTTCCAGCATTGATTTTTAGAGGCTACTGAGGAGATGTGGGAACTCTCCTCCCAGGTGTCATGCCCTCAATTTTCAGTTTGTGTGCAGATTTTTGATGTCATGATATATGCCCTGAAAACATTTTACAATATTCAACATTTAAAAAGTATGATGTATAGCACTTATTTTCGCCTCCTTGACTTAAAATAGATGTGATTGTAATCTTTCATGGTAAATGGGATGCTACTGGATTGCAGCTCAAAGTTAGCTTTATTAGTGTAACTATGCACTTACACTAAAGACAAATGGGTAGCTACAAATAACCCGACTGCCCCAAGACAATACATACACACACACGCACAGACGCACGCACACACACACACACACACAGACACACACACAAAAATAAAAAAATAAAATCAGTAAGGATAATTTGGCTGTTTTGCATTAATCAAATGTTCCCTTAGAACTTTTTGATTTTGCTTTGCCTCATAAACCATATCAGATTGTTTCTAGTTAAATAACTCATCATTAATCTTTTTAAGGTTAAAACAAAACACCCGCAAAGGTCTTAATATATTTATATATATATTCATGTTTTTTACAAAATATATTTATATGTTTTACAAAATTTTACAAAATTGGGCTTTGAGGAGTTTGTCTACTATGGAAAATAAACTTCCTGAAATGTAATATTCACTTAGACGTATTGACACAAGGTTCTAGAAATTAGTTTTTTTTTTATCCGTAATCAGTAAACCGTAATTCAGTTGAATTTTGACTAGTCCATGATTTTCTTTTGAAAATTTTTCTTCCCCTCCAGGGGGTCTTTTCTGGGCTCTAGTGTCCCTTATAAGAAAGTAGGCTGACAGGAAAGGGAGAAGGAGAGGGAGGAAGACATGAGGTTAAAGTCGTCGGGTCCGCGACGGCTGCGTTGATAACTCAAGGCCTCCATATGTGGGTCGTGCTATCCCCTACGCCACCACAGCACGCCCCCTTTTGAGTATTTCTATTATGGTACTAGTACCTTGGAAAATGCTTCCATTGTGTTTTTGAGGTAAAAAAGCATCATATCGTAAAGTGTATTAAATAACAAAAAGAGAAACAAAATTATAAATAATAAAAAAAACTTTAATATAATGAATGTCTATACTTGAACAAGTTGCAGTGTTCTCACGGTGCATTTGTTACACTCTGTTACTGCTTATCTTTTCTTACATGATATTCAAAATGTTGCCAGATAAATAATCAAACAGTAACAAAGGCTTCTTTTCTGTCTTCTAAACAGGAGTAGTTGGCTTGCCCGACAGGCAGTCTGTTAATATCAGTGCATTGAAAACAGAAAGGGCAAATCAAGAAATATGTTCTTTTTTGTGCAAGCAATAATGCGCAGATTCATGACAAATTTCTCACCAAGTTATTTAAACTGTTAACATGTTTAACTATAAAAATAAAATAAAATTCCTTAAAAAAAACAAATAATCTTTTGATTTAACAGTGGTAGGAATATCAAAAACTCATAGCAACTCCAGCATCTTTAGTTAACTCATCACAGTTTTTGTCAAAGTACTTAAAACCGTTGTTGAGCACGATGTCACTGTTTCTCTTTTGGTTTAAAAAGCACCCAAAATGCTGCAAAATAAATTTTAGGCTTCTTTAATATGTAGGTGTAATTGGCTAGCCTGACAAGAAGTCTTTTTATAATGCCAGTCAATCTAGAATAAACGAATATTATTAGTTCAGGTCACACAACTAAAAACAACAACAACATAAAAGTCTGTCTTAAAGGATTCTCCTCTGTAATTAAAACTTTAGAGGCCAATATAATGAGTGAAAGTGGGGCCTTTTGACATTGCAAGATCTTGTTATACTTGAATTTAGCATATCTTTCTAAAGTATATATGACTTTTTAGGAGATACCCCCATGTTTACAATTTGATTGCGTCAATGACTACAAAGTCTGAACCTGATTGTAACTTATCGTGGACATTGTGTGTAGTTGCATTATAAATAGACCTGAAAAAACCCCTGGGAGTAATAGAAATACCAAATATAAATATTATTTAATCAAACTAGGCAAGTGGAGGTTTAGCTAAAATAACAAGATGGAACCTTTCCAAAAGGTCTCAAGCAGAGAAACCAAACAAACATTACTGGCCACAGCTGGGAAAACAATTCTTAACAACATGAAGTAAGTTACGGCTTAATATCATCTGAGGATCTGGCTGAGAACAAAGTATTTTTTTTCTGGGAGGGGCAATTGAATAAGGCCGAGAAACAAAGAACATGTGGTAATGTGAAAGTTTACAGTTGAAATTAGGGTAACTGAGGACATCTAGGGGTAAATGACCGTCTCTCAGTTATATTTCACAAACTTTTAAATATGTGGGGGAATGCTTAAACAAAGTACTTGATAAATGTAACTAAGCTTAAATTAGCAAAGGTGCAGGTTAGACAGAAACACAATATGAAACCTTTTTCACTGCTAAACTCACTCCTCTATGTAGTTCATAACCATCAATTTGATATTTTGATAAATTACCTTAGGTAAATGAAAAAAAAAGCTTTTTTGTGCTCAACAAGTTAGTTATAGATCAGATCTAAGTGGTCAGTGTAAGGTCCTGATGATCGCAGGACTTGGTCTGATACTTAGACCTATTGATGGGATGTAGCTCCAAACCAGAACATTGCTGCTGAACAGTGAGTAATCAAAAACCAAGTTGGCCGGGACAGTAGTTTGTTATGGTTCACTTGTGTCTGTCCGCAGATGGAATCAGACCACAGACAGTCTCATAAATATGGCAGCAGTTGAATCTACTTAAAAACAATCCAAGCAACAAATGGTAAGCAAGGGCTTTCAACATTTATACATCTTGTTCCTCCTTAAATTTTAAAGTGCTTGCAAACTTTTTTGGGGATTTCTGTACAACATATAAACATTTACATTTAATATGTTCAGTGTCCTCAAAAACCTGATTGGAAGATGCAGTTCCTATATGTCCTCCAAAGGCAGAGCATAGTCTCGCAGCTCACAGTGGCTGGGAAATACTGAAAGACAACACTTCAGCCATAGATTGACAGACAAATGAAGCTCTGTATTCTTGTAGGTTGATTCACACTGCCTGTACACATCAACCTGCAGCGTCCTGAAAATAAGTCAATAACGCATTTCTAAGTAGCTGAACATCTTTTATTTAAAACAAATGTATCTGAGATTCATAGACAGATGAACGACAGTGGCCTTTCCTATTTAAAGCCTCATGATTTGCTATTGACAGCAAGGACAAACCACATTTTAAATTAGGCCGTAAATACATATTTTTACCTATACTGATAATAAATAAAAAATAGCCAGTAAGAAAGTGGTGCATTCTCAAGCTGATTCAAATCCAAAAATTTTGGCACAGCCTTCTGCAGAGGAGGTTGTATACCCAGCACGGCCATGTCTCTCAAGCAAGGTTAAAAGAGAGCCACCTTTGTGACACTGAAATCTCTGGCTTTAGGCTCAGCTTTCCTCACAAACCTATTAATCTTGCTTTGTAGTACACCCCTCAGGCGGAAGTTTCCCTTGAAGTCTTTGCACTAATCCATGATAAGTGGCTGCAGGGTACAGTGTCACAAAATGTACGCACATCCAAGCGGTTTTGATGCTGTCATCTAAATCGGAGAGAGAAAGTTAAAAAGAAAACTTCCCAGAATGTCAAAATCTGTTTTTAATGATTTTTTTTTTTCTCTGAGGAAACTCAGTCAATTAAATTAATCGTTCATCATCTGTCCAAACAGGGGGGGCGGGGGTTATCTAAAGAATACTCTTGTGCCTCATATTTAAGAAATCCAGAAGTATTTCATAAAGGTGTGGAAGGTCTAATCATTTAAGCAGGAGGACAGCTTGAAAAAGCAACTGAAATCAAGAAATCACTGAGTGAACAATATGAGGTGTAATTGTGGCTTCCTGCTAAAGGTTGTTGTGTGCATGAAATAGAAATGCTCACTAACAGAAGTACAGGAAGAGCTTATAGATCGCCAATAAGTATGAGCAGGTTTTGTGCCTATAGAGTAACTAGTGAAGACATAGAAGTGTGTGCAGAATTGATATATCCAACACTCCCTGTCTGGTCTGCGGAGATCAGCATTGTGTCACAGGGGAAATAAACAGCAGCAGCGCAGCAGCATGGGCCTAATTACAGTGCCTCACTATTGCGGCCAACAGTCTTCTTTAGCTTGGACTGGTCTAGACCTGAGCAGTCTCGCCAAAGACTGGCCGTTGCCATGATTACAGGCTGCCACTGTGAATAAATGCCAGGAAAAGGGAGGTGGTGAAACCCACTGGTAGCATTTCATCCCAGTTCTCTGCAGCAGCTTTGACCAACACTCAGTGAGCACAGTTCAAATGTTTGTGATTCAAAACTCTTTTTTTTGTTTTTTTTTGTTTTCATTGTCGGAAAACATCACAAGTGATCAACAGGATACCTTTATTCAAATAAAGTAGATGTGTGACAATCATCACACAACAAATTCTGAGTAACAATTTGGCTAATATCTCAGATGCTTACAGGTGCAATGATAAAGAAATAATCTAAGCTTTTCACTTCTCCAGCCTACTGCCATAATGTGATGCATTATGGGTGTAACCAATGCCTGCTCCTCCTAACTCTGTTGGACCTTGAAACTATGTCACACTGCATGAGCAAATTGAATGCAGCGTTACATATACTTAGAAAAGTATAATTTAAAAACAGGAGCCTACACTGGGACCAATTAGTATCTCAATATATTCTTAATTGAGTTTCCCCAAAGAAAAACTAATGTTATGAAATGCAGGTCAAATGTGTGTTATCTGGCTTTACTTTTATCAATTTGATTTGTTTGAAGTATTCTGGTATATCCGACATACTTTTAGATTATATCTTATATCAGCTACCTGTCCTTTTTGTACTTTCACTATCTTGCTGGCTTTAAAAGGGTTATATAGCAGAGCTTGCTAATAAAATCTATTTGTGTATTGGCTTGAAACTGAAATAAATAACCAGGATATAATAATGCACTGATAATAAAAATTTACATGTTACAATATTAAATATTAAAGTAATATTTTCATTAGTATTATAATTGTTGGACACGTCCCTTAATTTTCATCAGTATATTTAATATTACGTTGCGTGCATTTTTTATATTGTTCTGAAGTGTTATTTATTCGATTGCAAAATGTTTTAAGAGTTTTTTGACTGTTAATGAGGATTTTTTTGGTCCTTTTAGAAAAAAAAATGCTTAACTTCGCTTTATTTATTTCTTGGATTTCTCACCACATCTACATTCCACCCCGGTCACCAGATTTGTGTGCCTCACCAACAGCTAACATAAGTTTACTGTTGTTTTAGTTTTTATTTGTACATGTAACTCACTTTTCTGAAATAGTTTCTCTGAATGTTTGAGCTTAATTAATAACTGAAAGGAGAAGGCAAATAATGTAAAATAACACATGAGATACACTTGTGTTAAGAGAGTTTTTTGCCAAGAACTGCTTGAGCTGTGCTGAATAGAGCCTCCCTTGAATTTAAATGTAAATGTTTGCACATTCATTGTGTTCTGGTGCGAAATGTGTTCTGAGACTTTGAATGGAATCCCACAAGCTAGATTAACTATAATAAAATATTAAAATATATTACAACAATTATTTTCAATAGGTTATCTTTTTTGTCTATTTTATATTTTGAAAAAGAGCTGCTAATTCAGATGGCTCTTACTCATTAAATTGGACAACGATCAATGACTGATAATATAACAGACATTCAAATTTATGCAGTTTGGAGTCAGATTATGCATAGAAATTATGATAACCTTGTCCTAGTCACACTTAATAATTGCATTTGCAGTGTGCGGGATTTTGTCAAACTAAAAGGTAGGAGATAATGTTTTCAGCATTGAAACCATTTGAAGGGCAGATACTGGGACTATGGAAAATCTTCTTTGCTATAAAAAAAAAAACAATTTTCTGTTATGGACCTTTTCAGAGAGTTTTATTAGATTGTGGTTTATTATGGGAGAGGGTATTATGTGTGGTATATAATGAGCACAGCATGAGTGGCAAAATGAGAAGAAGGATTGTAGTGTACTAAAAGCACATTGTTTCCCTGTGAAGTTACCAAGAAATATAAAAAAAATAAACTTTTTCACACATTTACAATATGTAAGTAAACATAGAGTGCCTTGTGAAGGACTTAGTGTTCATATCTCCTGACCGTCTCTCAGTTCGTCACATTAAAGCCTTACACTTCTCTGTATTTTCATGGGATTTTATATGACAGACAACCACACAAGGTATGATTCTTTATTTATTTTTATTTTTTTACAAATAAAACATTCTGGAGAGTGTGATGTGCATTCAGTGTTACTAAGGAAAAATAAAACACGTTTTGATCAAGCTATAGCTGCACATCTTTCTCTGCCAACTGTCCACATCCAGAGACATATTTATTTGCCCATTCCTCCTGGTCTTTCCCAGAGTTGGGACGATATAACCTGTGATCAGCACTATTAAACTTATGCCTTAAGCTTTAAGCAGGATTTATTTTTGGACTTTGATTGGGCCAGTATAACAATATTATACTTTGATGTAAACTGTACCATTGAGACTTAGGCTGCATCCTTATGTATGCTGTTTTTAAAATAAATCTTGCAGTCTGAAGTATTTGTAGACTCTAAAAGATTTCTTCCAGCGTTGCCTTGTGAGAGGATCTAAGAACAGCTGTGATACTGTAGACTTCAAAGAAAGTTGATGGTAAAATATTTCATTTAGGAGTATTACACTAAAGTGGGCTGAATAGAAAATGGCAGACATTTCAGATATTCAATACTGATTCATCTAAAAAGTCAACATTTACAATTAAAGTAGTAGGAGGAGATGAAAGTGTGCGGCTCAATCCGAGAAGAGTTTGAAGTATCTGGCTATTTGAAAATGGAAAAAACCTTCTAGACAATTACACTGTCTGAAGGCACCGTAAGGTTTCCTACTCATGTATATCATCCAAACATTGTGGAGAGTACTTATAGATATCCTTCTCCTTTAGGAAGTAAAACACCCTAAGATCTTAGTACCCTCAGTAAATCTTACACTTTAGCACACAATTTGTGCTTTATGTTACGAAGAGCAAGAGATATTTCCCAGACTAGTCTCCAAGCGGTCGATGAGAAGGGAGAAAGAAATATCAGAGATAGCCCTTACACAATTTATAGCAAGACAGTCTTCTTCAGAACTGTGTTTAGAAGTTCTCAAATTATGACAGGTTTTCATGGATGTTTTTATAACTAGGTGTGATTTAGAGTGCTAACAGGAGGCAAAGTTAGCGGAGCACCGAAATAAAACTCAGGTTTCAGTTCCTTCTCTACTTCCTACACTGTATTCTTTATCCCACAATAGTGAAATAGAATCATACAAACGTTGCCGTTTGAATCATAGTGCAACTGAAAATATAACCTAACATGCACACTAGTCATCTAATCTACCGAGTGCCTTATTTTCCATCGCTAACCATGTATGTTTTATTTGACCTTTTGACTCTGATGGTGTCACTTAAAATACGCTGCTCCATCTCTAGTGCTATTCTTAAACCACTTAAACTGCCAGAGAGAAAGAGAGAGGAAGGACAAAGCTCATTCCCAGTGTGATGTTTATCTGGCATTTTCCCCTAGCCCATGACTCAGTGTGCTGTGATTGCTAGCAGAACACATCAGGCTGGCAGGGGGGCTCTCGGCTACAGGGCACCATTTACTGGATGCCGCATTCCTGCATCGTCGCTCACACAAGAGGCTGTGATGACAAAATGGTCCACCAGGATTAAGGGAGGGTGTTTGGATCCATTCATAATTCTTATTTCCAGTATCCACACTTTGTGCGCATTTGGTTTGAGAGCAATTGTGTGTATATGGGCTTTTATTTTTTTCTGGTGAATGGCCTGTAAATATGTGGATGTCGTGTGACCAATTACAAAAAAAAATTTGTAATTCATTTACATCATCAAATTAATTGTTCCTTATTTGTTTAAATTCCTTCTTTGTAATTATTACAAAGAGAGCAAGTAAAAAAAAAAAAACTAAACATTGCACTGTTTAAATGTGAATAAAACATAGACATAAACATGTCCATTTTCCGACTGTGACTTCAATGATGAAAAAAGTTTCAAGATTTTAGCTAACTTTACTATTGTTCACTTCATTTTTTGTGCACAATAATCTATTTGGTTTTTCAGTACACAATTTGTCCTCAGGCACATACAACACTTTGCATAAAACATTTTGTTCTGTTACAGCCACAAATGTGTTGGGATTTTTATGTGCCATATCAGGGCAAACAAGTACAAAGTTAAAAGAGAGAGCATCACTCTAAACCACGAATATCTCAAATCTAAAACATTATGTTGTTCCCTTTTGTATATTTAGGGATCAAACACAAATTAATATCCCATTTTTAAAGCCTCCTTGGAAAGGTAAATATTTTAAGCGCATCTATTGTATCCAGAAAAATCCATTCTACTAGCCATGATGCTGGACAGGACAGGGAAAAAAAACAAATTAAAACACCCAAGGTCCCCCACAGCCAAAGGAGTTGCCACCCCCAAACCTAGGACCGAACCAGAAGGCTTGCTCCTCTTGGCCCAAAAAACAATCAGAGGGTGTGGTGTGCGAACATCACAAGCCTCTCTCTTTAACTGCTCTCATGGACTCATTATAACTTTACTGTCTCTATAGTATGGTTTTGTCTTTCTACTTTTTTATTGTGTTGGTCTATGTACAATTCAATCAAAAACATGGGGTTGCAGCCTTTCTTTTTGGATTGAGAATGACTATCATTCAAATAACCAGTGGTTTTACTTCTTATTTACCTGATAAGATGTGCTAATATTTATGGAAAAATCTAAGAAATGTAAAATTAGGATTTGCACTGTGCAAGGACATGTACAGCTTGGAGCAGCCGTGAAAAAACAGTCCAATGTGAAGCACCAATGTGCCAGAATAATACGCAGGTGTCCTGAAACAGCAGGCAGCAATGACACTACTCCATATTCATATTTTATATTCATTCATGTTTGGAGGAAAAATGAGCATATATATCATGTCAGAGCCACCTGCCAGTTTATTTGAAGTTTTATCCTGCATTGATTACTTTAACGACTCTTTCACCAAACTCTCCAAAAATAGTGAAAAGTAATGAAACCAGCTGCTGCACTCTTAAGCATTCAGTACATGCTGTGTGGATTTCCCGAGAACATTGATGACCATATTAAGACTTTTCAGAGAGAGGTATAACAGAACAGGATAAATAAACACTTTGGGGAAGCATATTTCCTCACCTTTAATTCGAAGCAGCTTTTAAGCACTTACGGTCATCGGCTTTCAAAAGCCACAGGACCTTATATAATCTAAACCACATGTGGACAAAGGGCAGAGTGTGATCACCAGAATCAACAGTGTTAACAACCTGAAGCGGTGGCCTTGACATCTTTTCAAGCAGCTTGATCTAATTTTGTTTGTCTGCTTTCAGATAACTGTATGCAGACAGTTTTTCACAGCAATAAGCAGAGGAACACCTCTCTCCAGCGTTTCCCCGTTTACTTTCTACAGGCAGCAGTAATCAGAGTAGATATGCATAGGGAAGACTGCACCTGTGCGGAGCAGTATAAGTCAATGAAAGCCACTCACCATAGATATAAAACCTGTTTAAATTGATGAAAGGATAGAAAAGGGACTTTTAAAAAACATAAAACAAATAACAAATCAATATCTTAATCTAGTAAGCATTACTGATTTGCTATTCCTTCGACCTTTTCTGATGTTGTCATATAAAGAATAAAAATACAATTCTAGTCTTACAATATGAAGACATTTTAAGCAGATCGAAGATAAAAAAAATTAAAATATTTTTTACTGTTGAAAGGATAAATATCTAATTTCCTTTTTTTCTGTAGGGTCATTATTCATAGTCAAATGTTTCTTTTTTCCCCTTTTATTTTTTTGTTTTCTGTCAAATGCCTCACCTGACACATTGTTTTATTGTTGTTTTTAAGGTTTTTTATTAACTTAATCAAAGTTTGATTTTATTGTTTTAGCTTTCAGTTCTTGATTCTTACATTGGGTTCAATTCTATTGGTTCTCTCTCCTCACATCCGCTCCCTGAGATCCGGCTTAACTGACCCCACTAACTCCCTTAACACTGTTGCATAACATAATTTTGTTTAATTGGTTTTAGAAAGGACTTTATGTCTTGGAAGCATCACCTTCCTACACAATTTACACTCTAGCATACACAATTAGATCACCGCAAAAACCATCTGCCATGGGTATTTTGGACATTTCAGTCACTTTGCAGCATAGCCAGTGCACTTCTCATATGACACAGCAGAACACTGAATTCTTCCCCATTGTTCTCACAACCCACATCATTCTTATTATCTTGATATTCCACATATTAACACTCCTTAAATGAAACCTAGACTCCTGTAACATATTTTCAAAATAGCAGCATATATGCCAATAGATTAAACTCAGTGGAAGTGATTAAGTGAAGAAGAAAGCAGAGCATAGATATTTGTATTATATTGATATCATATTGTGAGTGAGCTAGCTTTTCAGTGTTACATAAAACATAATAGGAGCAAAACTTTTAAGCTCCTGAACTCCAGATAACAACTCTCAGGTAATTACTGGTTGAATTTAAGTCTGGGGTCCATCTAGTGGACAGCCAAAGATTGGCAATTTGAAGGTGAAAATGTCAGCAAAACAGAAATAAACTCCACAGTGTTAGATTGTCTGACAATGTAAGAAACCTCTCTGCAGAATTTTACATTACTGAGTAAATATTTGTTGCTTAAAAGTGTAGTTTCTTAGAATGACTGACTCCATCTTGTTGTATTTTAATTCTCAATTTTATTTTATCTGAACACATAGACAGTTTTAACTATGGTTTACATTTTTCAATGTGGTATGTGAGGCCCGCCTTTCCATTAAATGTAAAGTTAAAGTAAAATCTTTTGTTTTCTTAACTTAAAGCTACCCACTGAATGGATGCCTTAGCCAGCAGCCCAGCCAACAATTAGAGGTCAAAGCATGTTTAAATAGTTCTCATCATCTTGAGACTTTTACCCATTAAATGCAATGCAAGGGTAAAATAGTGAGAGGGAATGGTAAATGCAATGAATTTGCTGGTTTCCCTGCTGAAGAAATGCAACCCATTGCATAATCCTTGCCAATGACATGTTTTAAAGTGGGTATATTTTGAAAGATAATATGTTATGACCTAACACGGCTTTGAACGTCTACATAACTATAGACTTAACCTGTCTGGTGTGTTCCTTGGTTGTTATGATTCCTGTTCTGAGCCCTTCGCAGAGCAGCCACATTTATACTGAATTACTGGAAGGTTCTCTTTCTGTTGGCCTGGTTAAGCCTGCAGGTTTCAGAGCTTCTCTTCTTGTTTGCTTTGAAAACATATGCACTGCTATTAGTTTTTCATTTAAAAAATATATTGCTGCCAACGGTTTGAAGTAAGACACCTGAGTGTTCATTTTTAAAATAAATGTTTGTTCTCTGAATAATGGAAATTGAATCTTTCTTGGCGTTCATTTGGCTTAAGCCTGCTTGACTCCATTCGTTTGCGTTTGATGCAAAAGCAGTCACTGCAAAAGCAGAACACAGTTTCCTGCTTAAAGCTGTGTCAGTTTTAGATAAATCTGATAGTTCTTCGGCTAGAATTTATCAGTATATTAGCTTTTTTGTTGTGTTTTTTGCAATGTTTGCACAATTGCCTGGATCATTATTCTGCAAAACTACTGTAGGTTTGCTCCTAGGCAGTGTATTGGCTGCGTAATTAAAATTTTCTCCAACATCCGTCAAAACAACCATGTAGCTTTTATTCATTAGAGGTGCTTTCTAAAAACATGTTATCTGTCATTTCTATGACAGATAGCTAACATCTCCTCAGCAGGGATACTCCATGGTATCCACCTATCTATCCATTGTCCACTCCATTTGTTTTTATTAAGGGTCCCAAAATAATTTAATCTACTCAGCTTTATATATTGACTAAGAGGCATTGTGGTGCATATCCTCAGGCAATATATGTCTGAAAAAGCCCAAAAAATAACCAGAAGAAAACATAAAAATATTTTATTTTTACTTAACACTCATCAAAGCACCTATGACAGGTGTACAATTTTAGAAGCCTGATAAATAGACCTTTATCAGCAGAGCATGTGACAAATAAAAGATTATGTACAATGCTTCTTTAATTGCAATTAAAATTGTTTTACATATATAGTGCTGTAACGACGCCACAAAGTGTCCTGTTAAAAAAATGGACTTTATTCCAAAACCAAGAGCTGCTATTTTCAGCAACTCACTCCCCTAACAAGTCTGCTGAACATTAGCCTAGCTCCCCACTATGACTACCTGGTAAACCTGCCCCCCTTCCGACACACAGCGGCAGACAGCACGATACACATAACAACATGCACAAAATCATAAACACAGAGACATTACACTACCCCCCCACCCCCCCACCCCTCACTACAAAGTTCCTCGCCCACGAGGAAGCAGGAATCGAGAATCAGTTTATTTATATAGCGCCAATTTACAACAGATGTCGTCTCAAGGCACCTTACAAGTAGGGATGCCGCGATACCACTTTTTTCCAAGATGAGTAGGGTACGAGTACTTGCATTTGAGTACTCACTGATACCGATACCGAGTGCTTATGCCATTACACATATAGTTACTTTGGATTTTTTTTGGGTTCCTTGGGCGCGCTCAACTCTGACAAACTCCTCGCTCGGCTCGCGCTCTGCCCTTTGTCTGCGCTCGCGGCTATGCTGAAATGTTAGTGAGTCTGAGAGTATGAATCAACTTTGTGTATTTGAAAGACATTTTTTAATTGGATGAAAAAGGCCAGTATTTGATTAGCTGGGACCGCGGCTCATTGGCATATAATGTAGAGTTGCGGGTGCGGACACAGAGCCTAGCGCAAGCAGAGTGAGCTGCGCGAGCGGGCGGTTTGTCGGAAGTGAGCGCGTGTCTGGGCACCTTTGAGCGGGCACGCTTACCTGCTATTCGTGCACACACGTTTGCAGTTGTTGCTTCTTCAGGTGGCTCTTTCAAATCATAGATACATCATTACAAATCAGTTTAAAAAGGTTTCCAATTTAAGAAACCCCAACAGATTCCATTGAGCCATTGACCTGCAGCATTCACTCCTATGGAATCATCAGACTGAAACAATGGGTTGTGTTGTCATTGATTTTACAGCAATCCCTCATATTGAGCATGCATGTACCGACAGTGGAGAGGAAAAACTCCCCTTTAGAAGAAGAAGGCTCCAGCTAACCTGGCTCAGTACAAGCAACCGTCTGCCACAACTGACTGGGGGTTTGAAGAGAGAAAACTACAATAGATGCAGAGGATACTGAAAAAAAGAGATTATAGCAGCAGTTCTAGAGCGTCGCTGCGAGCATCTAAGCCCAAGTTTTCTTCCAAGAAGCTGCCTCAGCTTAGAGCACGCCAGATCAGGTGTAGCTACTATGGAGAGAAGAACATTAGGAGAAAACAAAAGGTTAACAAGGTTGAAATAACGGCAACTAAAGCACATTGGACAAAGGAAGAAAGTAGCAGAGTGACAAGTGGTCAGATTGTCCTCCAGCAGTCTAAGCCTATTGAAGCATAACTACAGAAATAACTCAAATAACCATGTCGTCATGTAGAGTGAGACATGACATAGGTAGAGCAAAGGTGAACTGTCTGTCTAGACTTAGCTCTTCCTCCAATAGGATTAGGCTGTCTTCTCTACCTCTTCCTAACTATAAGCTTCATCAAACAGGAAGGTTTTAAGCCTAGCTTTGAAAGTAGACAGGGTGTCTGCCTCACGGACTAAAGCTGGACGCTTCTGCTTCCCATTCTGATTTTAGCGATTTTTACCCTCAAAATCAAAATGAAACCCAGTAAACCGCCCAATCTGGCAAAACTGCTATGGTTGCCTTTTCATACTTCCTGCTAATACAAAGTTACAATAGTCCAGCCTTGAAGTAACAAATGCATGGACTAGTTTTTCTGCATCAGTCCTAGAGAGCATATTTCTAATTTTTGCTATATTCCTAAGGTGAAAGAAGGAAATCTTACAAACCCTTTTTTATATGGGACTTGAAAGACTGATCAAAACTAACACCATGGTTCTTTACATTATTACCAGTGGCCAATTTGATGCTACCCAGTTTAAGGGGTTGACTAAGCAGTTTCTTTTTTAGAGGGTTCTGGTCCAAAGCTAACAACTTCTGTCTTTTCAGAGTTTAGGAGAAGAAAGTTTAAAGTCATCCACATTTTATGTTTTATAGACTTGCCTGTAATATACCAAACTGGCTGGATTTATCAGGATTTGTGGATAAATACAGTTGTGTATTATCAGCATAACAGTGAAAATTAACACCACGCCTTCTGATGATTTTACCAATAGAGAGCATGTATATATTAAATAGAATTGGGCCAAGTACGGAACCCTGTGGTACTCGACAAATAACCTTATAATGCGGAGAAGATTTGTCATTTAGATGAACAAACTGGGATCTATCAGACAAATACGATTTAAACCAGCCTAGTGCTGTTCCCTTGATCCCTACAATGCATTTGAGCCTTTCTATGAAGATATTGTGATAGACTGTCAAAAGCAGCACTTAGATCTAACAGAACTAGAATAGACATGAGTTCATTGTCTAAGGTCATGAGAATATCATTTGTGACTTTAAGGAGAGATGTCTCAGTGCTATAATTGTCATAGTGGGACTTTCCAGTTCTTTCACATGTTGTCCACGAGGGGGCGCCAAAGCATCATCCGGCAGGAGCAGATCCTCACCTGGGCTCCTGTCCAGGTGATCTGTGTTTGGGCTGATTGGGCTGAGCTGCTTATAAGGAGCAGGGATCCAGCTACTTGTCGCCTGAGTGTTTGTTACTCCTGGTAAACGTTACCTATTCTCAACGCCAGATCTCTAGTGTCTAGTCCTTGTAATTATTTCCAGTTGTTAGATGTTTTGTTTTCTTTTGTTACTTTGTTTCACCGTGCCACCAGTTTATTCCCTTTTTGTGCTCACCCCTTAAGGTCATCTCACTTGTGCTCATACCCGCTCCGTTCAAGATCTCCTGGATTCCTTCCACTCTGGTTGCTGCTCTCAGTGCTCCTCTTGATCTGCCTGAGTTCTGAAACCTTACTGAATTTATTCAAATAGGTCATTATTCCGTAAATGGTCTCTCAGCTGATTAGCAACCATTTTCAAGGATTTTAGACAAAAAAGGAAGATTAGACATGTGTTTATAATTTGTCAAGAGAAGGTTTCTTAAGTAAGGGTTTTATTACACCTACCTTAAGAGCCTCTGGTACATAGCCATTCACTAATCAGATCAATCATATTATCATATTGGTGGGTGTGTGTGTGCTACATAGAAACCGGAAAAATTAGATTTTTAAATAAAAGAAAAAAAAAAGGCAAACAACACAACAACCACCAACAAATGGTGGAAAGATGCAACACATTAATCAATAAAAAATCATAATCTCAAACTGCAGCATTTGGTTGCAACTGGAAAAGGGAAATTTGTGGGATTGACGGCGGCGATAGAGAGAGACAGAGGTAGCGATAATAAGTTTTGAGATTTCAGTGATTTTGATATTTAATGTATTTTGAGTGTTTAGTTAGTGTGTAGTGATCTAGTGTAGTGTCTAGTGTAGAGTTTGGTTGGTTTTGTGAGATAAAAAAATGAGGCAATTGATGAATGTGGAACAGGCGGTGGAGCTCTTCTTCGAGCTGGAGGCAGCTGAGGAAGACATGGCACCAAGCACTAATTTACTTTTTGGAAATGTACAATTTCTATTAGCATCCTAAGTTATAAAATTGGTCCGTTAGACATATTTGTGAGGCATTACATTGTTTTGTTATTAGTTGTACAAAAAATATTACACAGTAAAAAAGCATTACTTTTTGAACACTGATTTGATTTTTTTTGTGTTATTTAGTGTTTATGTTATTTACTGTGTTTATATAGTATGTCAACAAGGAAAGATAACTGTTGTAAAAAAAAACTGACACCAATAAATGCAAGGAAAATATATTTTTTAAGTGAAATATAAACATAAAAAAACGTCCAATTATACACTGGATTTCAGAGGGTTAATTTTCTCCAGCATCCGACGGAAAGAGGCCAAGGCTGAATCAAAAGAGATGCCATGAACCAGTATGTCATCAAGATAGACTAGGCACTCCTGGCGGGGGATACCAGCCAACACCCGGTCCATAAGCCTGCAAATGGTGGAAGGTGCAGTGCACAATCCAAATGACAGGACTTGGAACTGCCAAAGCCCCCGCCCCATGCAAAACGCAGTCTTTGGTCCGGCATCCTTCAAGAAGGGGACCTGATAATGGCCTCTGCTGAGATCCAGGGACGAGAACCAGCTGGAACCAGACACCAGGTTCAGCGACTCTATCATCTTAGGAAGTGGATAGGAGTCTTTTTCTATCAACTCATTTAGCGGCCTGTAGTCCGCACACAGGCGCCACTCACTGTTGTTTTTGGGCACCATAACAATAGCAGCTGCCCAAGGGCTGTCCAAATACTTAGTAATCCCTGCCTTTAACATATCCAACACGGCCTTGACTCACGGCACCAGCCGGGCTAAGGGAAGCCGGCGGGATTGCCATTTTATTGGTGGGGCATCTCCAGTCAAAATATCATGCCCCACCAACTGGATTCGCCCCACCAGGTCTTCATTAAAGGCAAAGCTGTCCTAGAAGTCCACCAGCAGCTGCCACTTTTTCTGTTGGTGCTGTTTGTCCAAAACCCCACAGTTCTCCCTCCAAATCTTCTGCACAATGGCCTACTTACTAGGATGCCCTAAGTTGTGTACAGAGTTTGAATGTGTAAAAGCTACTGTGGCAGCGATCTGCTTGTGCTTGTGCTCAGAAACTGCAACCCTGGGCACCGTATTTGCACACCGGTGGTTGTCCTCTCTGGTCATGTCCTGCTCCAACTCCACCAGAAACTCTCTTTCTACAGCCAAATCCAATGCCCCCTGCAGGGAGGTTGGGCGCATGAGCTGGAGTTGCACCCGCATCTCTGGAGGGGAGAGAGCCATGATGAACTGATCCTTCACCAGGTCATTCTGCACACCTGAGGGCAGGTGTGCATACTCATTGTGTGTTAGGCTTCCAATGTCATCAGACAACACACATAACGGTTCACGTGGCAACTTGTATCTGCTGCAGAGTTTTTTTAAAAAGATGTCAGGCAGCTCACACTGTGCAAAACGCCACTTTAACGCTCCAACCAAAGCTTCATAGTCCTTTCTGTCCTCCAAACCGAGCAGCAGCAGGCAGTCAAATGCATCATCCTGTAAGCAGATCATTAGCTGCAAAGCTTTATGCTCTGCCGTCCATCTTCCCGCCTAAGCCAGCAGTTCAAACTGTGCTTAAAATGCCTCCCAGCTCGTCCTCCCAGCATACTTGGGTGTCTTTAACGAAACAGCAATGTAACGGGCGCCCCAATTGTTGCTCCCGCCATTGCACATGCCACCATGCCCCTTCAAACAATGGCGCCGATGAGTGTGGTTTCACGTCGGCACCCAGACCTGCTAACACCGCTCCCAGCTCTTATAGAGGGGTTTATTTCAGACACCAGTGTAACCATAAGCTGCTATATTCGGGGGCTACAACTCATGCCCCTAACAAGTCTGCTGAACATTAGCCTAGCTCCCCACTACGACTACCTGGCAAACCGACCCCTCTTCCGTTTACTTCTAAAAAGAACAGCATAGACACACAGTGGCAGACTACACAAGACAACATGAGCAACAGTTGGAACGATACAGATAACAACAAGAACCCCAAAACAAAGCCATAAACACAGATTCATTATATTATGCAATAATAATTCACTGTGAAATGTTTGATTTTTGCTTTCATAAAACAGTACCTAGCAGTGCATGTTTATGAAGAGAAAGACAATTTTATTGTTTTCAGCTATTTTTGAAGTATGTGAAGTGGAGTAGATTTGTATGCAACTCTCCTGGGTCACTATTTTGTAGAACCAAACTTTACTGAATTAACAGCTTTTGGGATTTGGGGGTATGTCTGGCCAAAATTTCCTAGGAAATATTTTCCAATTCTTTGCAAAATAGTCCAAGCTAAATCAGATCGAGTCTTGTCACAGATTCTGAATTGTATGTCGCACTGGCCTCAGACAGGCCCATTTTAATATAAACGTCCAGCTCCCAAATCTTTCCCTACCTCTAGCTTAATCCATCTGCCCATAATATCAAATCAGCTTTCCTTTGCTGTCCTTTACTTGACCTAAACCTTCCACCACATATGCTGTGCTCTCATTGTTTCAGTACAAAATGAACTTGTCATAAGTGATATCTATGAGGTGTAATAGGGGAAAAGAAGAAAAAATTAATTTGATAAAGTGATTATTGTTTATATTTCTTGGACGTTTATCTTTCAGATAAAAGCAGATTTTACAAATATTGTCTCTTCTCATCTGGCGACAGCCAACAGACACATTATGTGTCAAAACTGTTATGTTTTTGGCGTCCACAGATTCCTGATTTCGTGCATAATGTTCCTAAAACCAAAAGTTAATATTGATGGAAACAGTTTAATTTATATTTAGAGGTTATCAGAACTTTCTTCAATTACAAATTTTGAGTAAATGTAAAAACATGTCTTTTTTTTTTCTTCTGATTTTTCAAGTTCATTTTATGAAAGCCATGGCTTTTTGCAATTTTTTCTGCAGATACATGTCTCCCTGATAGTCATTTCTCACCACCATGACTTGACCTTGCTATGGTAGATTTAAAGTGATAAACAAATTTAAGTTGCTTCATTGACTTGGTCTTGTAACACTAACAAAATATCAAATTCCAAAAAGTTAAAAGATGGAAGTATAGGGAAATTATTTTCTTATTTATTTTACACCTATTTTGAAAAATATACCTTTGTTCTGTCAAGGGAGATGTTGCAAAATGTTCTTAATTTAAATTTTCTCAGTCCCAGTGCAAAGAAAGCTGGTAGATCTCAACTGAGTTACATATCGTGTAGTACAGGATGGAGGAGGTATTAAGCTAATGAGGATAATTATGAACCTAATAGCCCCATCAATGTGTTTTGTTGTTAAAGGTTCAGACCTCTAATGATTCTGACCTATGTCTTTCCTTCATTCTTACTCCCTCATTCTGCATCATCTCCTCCTCTGGCCACCCTCCTCCAATCTTGGTTGTGCAGATTGTACACACAAATGCACATTGGAATGACAAGTTTGGATATGCATATGTGTAGGTGGATGGTTGTTTCCCTGGTGACCCATTTAATAAACAGGGAATAAAACTGAGTCATTGCAACCACATGTGAGACACAAAATACAGTTCAAATGTGCAAAATATGAATGAGTGAACAATAGTTTAAGTTTGTTGCAAGGAAAAACGAATTTTCTTCAATATAAAGGGAATACAGGAAGTTGGATGTAGTGCTGTAATTACCAGTAAAAATATGCAAATTAACACTATGCATTGAAAAAGCATTATTAATTCCAACTGACATAATGGGCAATTTAAAGCTCTATAAACGTAGAATTTGATTACACTCAATTATGTAATGTTTGTAGTGTATGTAGTGCTTATAAGCCTAACCATTCTAAAGGTAAAACACCTGTAATCTCTCTACAAATGTAATATTATTAGGTTTACTTTCAAAAACACATCATGTGCATTTGCATTCAGTAATTTAATCCATGTTTAATCATGTCTAATGTGGGTGGAGCGGTGATGACAAATTTGGATGAACTTTTTATGCTTCAGAGAAAACAACTGTTTACCAACACTTCCATTTAAAATTAACCTAAGCTAAACCAGCCTTCCATTGTTTTACACAGTTTATACTTTCACTATTAAACTTTTATGAATTAAAATAAGGCTATGGGGCATTTGCTGCTATTTTCATAATGCTTTGAGCATTGAGATTGAGATTTATATTAAAAAGCTGCAGTAGGCCAGAGCAGACCTAGGCAGCTCATCCAAGATGTGGGCTGGTTAATGTTTCGTTATAAATGGTGATCAAAATTACGCCCACTTCTAGTCAGTTATGCAGGAATATTACTTACACTGTTATGAGTGGTAAAGAATAACCCAATTTGCAGCTTTAAAGTTTTTACTAAGCCTAAAAACATAAAGAGTTCCTAACTAAAGCTTTCTTTACCTGTATAGACTACTTTTTCAATTGGCTTTACTTCTACATGATTCAAATTTATAACTTAAAAAGCTTGAATGTTAAAAAATAAAGTATTGTTTTGGATTAACAAAAATTCAAATAAAAGGATCAAGTTTCTTTGCTCAAGGTCACAAAAAATAAAGTGCAAAAATGATAAGCAAAAAAATTCGCTTTAAACAGTTTATTTTCAGTGCTATTTATAAATTTTTTCTTTGGGTCATGAATCAAGTGACAGTGGGTATGAAATGCGACTTAATAGCAGACTCATATTTGGCAGGTAGGGTGAAAAAAAAACACTCCAGTGGGAAGCAGTAGCACCAGAACTATGCTGGTTTTGTAAACAGTTGGATGTGAACAAATACTTTGGCCTTAAGCACTTGATAAGCTGACATATATCTCAGGGCTCTGTAGCTAAAAATCTGTTTTGGATTCTCGTTTCTTGTAATGCAGTTTCATTTATTAGTGTATAACAGTCCACCAGAGATCAGCTCGACTTATATTTTATTCATACTCCTAAATTTAATGTTTAATTCATCATGACACCAGAGGTATTTGCAGTACACCCACTGTATTAAAATAAAAAAAGAAGTATCATGATGTTCATGGGAATAATAATACAAGAAGAAAATTAAGCCTTAACAACTGTTTGCCTTTATAAGGTGCAAAAAGCTTCACGTGTCAAAACACTTATGATTTATGAAGCCTTCAGTGTATTGGTCCAGTATATTTCATGACAGTTGGCAAAGCCATTAATCATGTGAAGTGTATCTTGCACTTCCCAAGGGGCTGATCACCTGTCATTGATCATATTCATGTCAGCATCATCAGGTTTGAGACAGAGAGTTAAACTTTATATGAAAATTATTATTATTTTAAGTTTATGGGTTTGACTTCTTATACTTGTCACCAGCCTTTGAGTTCATAGGCATACAGAAACAGAGTCACCTTCCTAGCGATGGTATTACACCAAAGTGGTTACTTCCAGTGAGCGGAAATAATCCCTTTTGGATTAACCTGGATGCTCATTGATGTAGTAAATACAGAAAGGGTTTGTGCTTTCATCTTAATTAAAGATGGAGGTCAGATTTTGTGCAGACTAGGATGACATGACTTTTTGGAACACATGAAATCTGTTATGACCTTAAAGATGAGTCAGTGTTTATGAAAGCTTAATGGGTTTGCTTACAGTCATCGTATTTTATATTGCATTGAATGTTTTTTGGGGGACTTTTTTAATAGTCAGTGTGTGAAACTTAAACAAATTAGGGTACTTGCTGTAATAGATAAGCCTATTTAGAATTGAAAACTTACAGACTTTACTGTCAGCACCATTGTAGGCGCAGTGAAGATGGTTTAGCATTAGCAAATATAGAGAGCGATAAACAAGCCCCTGCTTTAAGATCAAATGGACATTTGCAGCTGCTCAAGTTTATTTTTAGGTTTTGTGGTATGACAGGAAAATGAGTAAGCTACGTAGCAACAATGATATAGTGTGATAAATCAACCAAAGGTAAAACTTTCAAATCAAATAATCCTCTATTGGCTGTCAAGCATTATAATTGTAGCAACATGCTTAGGCTCTGTTTCATTGCAAGTGGTTTTGGTACATTGCACAAATTGAAAAGAATAAAAAACATTCATCAATCCTGGTTTTGAAATACAGAATATTTACAACTCATAATGTATCTCACATGGTTTTTCTCCACCTTCAATGGGGAATTTATATAAATAGTAGATTATCTTTTTTTAAAATTTTTATTAGAAAATCCCATGCATCTAGCTTCATTTTTATGTAAATGTATTATATTTGTTTCACTCCCTGCAAAAAAATTAGAGTCCTGAGGTGTCCTTATATATTGTAAGATAGTATTATTTTATAATTATAGTATTATTATTTTTTAATACTATTACAGGGTTGTTTTTAGTACTATAATTCTTTGTAGCAGGCCTGGTTCTACATAAAAAGATGTGAATGGGACAATAACTAAACTATTGCAACAAGTCTATGTCATACCACAGCACTCAACTCAGTATGCTGAATTACAGAAACCGGAAAATGATTGTAATTGTCTGACCGCTTGGGGGCGCTCTTAGAGCATAAAAAATGCATACCCAGATAAATTAGTTGATCCTTTGGAAAATAATGATAAATAAATAAATGCAGTGATGTTACTGAAAAAAATAGAGTACACCGTTCCTCAACCTTGATGTACATATACAAGCACTTGTTAGAATGATAGTCCATAAAGAATGAAATGCATAATTTAAATAATGGTAAAAAAGCAGTGTAAATAACAGTTTAACATAACATTTTTTTTGCCATAAACTCTTTGAAACCCTCTTAAAGTTAATAAATAGTTTATAGTACTAGTGCATAGACCAATTTTTGGGAACATTGTAAGTAAAGCCTGTACTGTTCAGTTTCAATAGTGTTTTAATCACTCTGTTACAAACTCTGAAGTCAGGCTTTACTGCATGGTAATAGATGATGAATGATGGCTTCTGCACAACCTGTGTAGTCTGCAAGAGTGCTATGATGCTACAATGGATATGATTGGTGGCATCTGCGGGAGATGATTAATTGATGCAAACACATTTCAATTTAACGGCTCTTTGATCAATTATTAATGAACTCCTCCCCTACCCGCACCACCGACCTCCTCTTTTATTATGTACAACTTTAATTAACAGGCTCTTTAGTTTGACCTACAGTATCAAGAGGCCTCTTTTTGCAAAACCGAAAGGCCGAAAGTGTGCAAGTTAATATATGTCAAAAGGAAAAAAATGGTAAGAAAATAACCCATTCAAACATGTGCAGCTATTTACAAGAGGTTGCTTTAGTGTCATGTTTTGCCAATGATCTTTGCATAGAACTCATGATTTCTACTTTAAAATTAATAGACTGTTAAAAATTGGAAATTCTTCCTTTCAGAGTTGTTATTATTCAAAATATGTCTGCAGCAGCAACTGGATGCTGCTTTCTTCACTCTCGATAAGGAGTTCTCATGAATGTACTGCAGGTAGGTTCACAGGAATTCCCGAGAAAACAAACAAAAAAGATCTTTATCTTTACCCTCTGCTCGTGAACAGGTAAGTTAAAGAAACAGAAAATAAGAACATTTGAGGGTTGTTAAGGGAGGATTATAGGAACATTTCTTCCATTACAGCAAATATTTTAATGCTATTTTTGATTGCCAATGTAATATTTGGTCTCCACTTAAAATTGGCAGGGACCAGAAAAGCTGAGAAGAGGTTTAATGACTGTGTTTGCCTTTTCTCCATCGAGGTCATACGGCATAGGAAATGAAATATTTAGGAGGATGTAATTTATTCAGTTTATGCAGCAGAACGGATTATTAAAGTTTATGAAAATTGTTTGTGCATTGCAAATTAATTAGTTTATGGAAGAAAGGACACCTGCGACATGAGTCTGGCTTTGTGTTTCATTCCTTTCCCTTCCTGTGAAAGATTTACTATATTGTTTGGCACTTTATGAAAATTTAAATGGTGCATAGCTTGTAACATTTGAAAAACCATTTTGGTAAGGGGGCAAGTAGCTCTTCTGTACCATTTTATTGCAGTCATCACTCTTTTTGTTAGTGTGTTTACTCCATGGAAAGGGCTCTGTACTCCTTCACTTTCTCTTATATAAATAATTCATTTGGCAAGCAGGGATAAAAGGGTGTAAAGAAAAATATATATTTAATGCAGGGGATCTGGGAGAGAAGCCAGAGGATTTGTCAGACACGGTTATGAGGAATTGCGAGAAGGAGAATTCTTCCCATGTAATGCTATGTCCACACTTGTCCATTTTGCTTTGTTTTCTGATTCACAAGCCAGTGTAGCTGGGAACATTAAGACACAGGTGGACTGAGAGGATTTGAAAGTGAGTCTTGATCTCGTCGTAACATCAATGCAAAGCTGCAGAACATAAGACTTAGCCATTCACTCTCTCAGCTTGCTTAATTGTTTGGTGAACCTGTCGGCTACATTGAGTTCCCTGACTTACTGCGCCCCTGAGAGTGCATTACAAGTCCTCTGTTCAGCTAATTGCATGCTTTGCCCAACATCATTGCCGCTACAGTTTGTCCACACATATAAAGAAGTACAAGTCTTTATTAGGTTCTGTAGCATCACACTATAGGATCACACGCGTATGTATCTTTACTATAATTATACTTAAAGTTTTTTCTAAATTTAGCATGTTCTGCACCACAACAATGTCAAATTCATTCTACTTAAAAATACTGTCAAATAAACAAAAATCAGATTCTGATTTTCTATACCACAAGCCTATTTTTTGTACTTTTCCATGTTTACGAAACCATTAAAAAAATCTTTATTACCATATATATTTTTGTTTGTTTGTTTTAAATCAAGCAGAAAACCTATCTAACAACCTGTCTATGAACCTCAAGAGTTACATTACCTTTTTAACTGTTGTGGAATGCAGATTGCATCAACATACTTCCACAAGTACACTAATGACCTAAATACATGACAATGAGAGTATTACATTATGCAAGAGTACATCAATGACTCTTTGGTTTCTCACAAAATGACCCTGAACAGCATGTAAAGCACTGCAAACCCCACTGGCCTTAGCTGATAAGAGTAAATAAGAAACAAAAAACTCTCATAATTTAATGTATGAATGTCTTGTAAAAAGAAAAAAAAATCTACGGTTTTGGGGTTGCTTTATCTAAGTTCAGGCTTGGACAATTAATTGACTTGAAACAAGCTTTTTATGCTCAAACATCCTTCAAAATAATACTGTAAAGAACATTGGGCCAACATTTTTCCATAACAATGCAAAACCCTCACTTCTAGTTTTCAAAAACACTCGATGGCAGTTCTCAATGCCAAAGATGATCAGTTTATGGTTCCATCATTTGAAAATGTTTTGTATACGCTCAAGATAAGGTTACCAAATGTTTAGCTTTCAGCTTTTATTATCTATAACTTTTTAATTAAAAAAGCAGAAACATACAAAATTGTAATGATTTAACTTGAACTTATTTACAGTAAATTTATTTACAATGTAATCTGTAAGCTCTCCCTGGGCTGCCATCTTATTGCAGTGGAGGTGTTTGAGTGTCCCAGTTATCCTAGGAGCTACTTTTTCAGGGGCTTTATGCCCCTAGTTTCATCACCCATGTTAAACAGGGATAGGGATCAGACAATTTGTGGTCCAAAGACCCCTTGTGATCAGCTATACCTACTCAGAACAGAGTTGCCTTCCTAAGAGCAAGGTTCCTAGCACCTGGTTTCTAGGATTTTACCAATGGAGCCTGGCATTTGCATCGGTTAAAAGAACAACATATTTTCTCTTCACTAAGAGAATTTGAGCTGTCACATTGCGATCAATGACTCGAGCAGAGGTGGAATTGTGGAAAAGAATAATTTATTGAAGGGAAGAATAATGAACGGTACATAAACAGGACTAAGGGCAAAGCGGAAACGGAACGGGAACAACGCGGAGACGGAACGTAAACAAACAGAACTGAGACGCGGAACGTAAACAAACAGTGAACTGAAGCGAGACGCGGGAACTACAAACGTGAATAACAAAACTATAAACATAAACAAACCAGCTAAAGAACACAGGAAGGGGGAAATAAACTAACAGACAAAATAACAAAAATAATCACAAGGGAGGAAATAAACTGAGACAGGGAACTGGGGAGAAAAGAAGGGGGAGGAAGCACGGGAAACAGGAGACTACGAAAAAAAAAAAACCCAAAGAGAATACCAGGATGGAACCAGGGGGAATGACGATGGAGAAGAGCCAGGACAGAGAATACAGCGAGCAAGAGGCGAAAAGGCGATCCAGCGGTGAGTGAATGAATTAACCAGGGTTAAATACTGAGGAGCAGGAGGTGGAGTGGTGGAGATGATGATTGGATAATTGTAAACAGATGTGAGTGATAATGAAGAGAGAGAAAACACAAAAGGAAGAGGGACAGAGCAGGGGAAACTAGAGAACACAGAATCTAACAAAAACAAAGACTAAACCAAAATAGAAAATAACCTAAAGAAAACAATAACTAATGATAAAGTAAAACAAAGCAACTACAACAAATTAAACAGCAAACTAACAGGGAACAAAAAACACATATCACAAACACACACACACAGGGAGAAAGAAAGAGCCGACATCGAGGCAGAAAAGAAAGACTCAATCAAACTAGAAAACAACCTAAACAAAACAATAACTAAATATAAATAATGATAACAGCAACAAAATAGTAATGAACTGAACCAAACCAAAAACACGGATCATGATATGAGCATGGATCTATTTAGTCAACACACACTTGTAGCAATGCAGCCCCTATTCGAGCACACTGACTAATTAAATATAAAAATTGTTATGATTCTGTTCCTCTAGAGAGAGCACCACAAGTTGTTGATTTTTTTCTTTTGCTATGTACATTTAAATAAATGAGTTGCACTATGATGATTTTTTTTTGTAGTGCCTCTTTGAAAACTACAGAAACATGTAACGAATTTGACAAACTGACTTCCAGTTTTGTGAGACTTGAACAGCATTATAGATATTTTATATTTTTATACCCAGCTATTATTTTATAATAGCATAATTTGTGACCAAATCATTATTAATTTCATCAGGCGTTAAAGCCAAAGCTGTAAAATTTAGAATTCAACAGAACCTGGCCATAAAACATTTACTGTAAACCATTGTATGGGATAAACTGCACTGCAACAACTTTGATCCAAAACGATTATTAGGTTAACGTGGATTCTTAGGTTTTACACCCACAAATAAGAGGATAGGAACATTTTATTAAACTTAGACCCACAAAATGCACATACACCACACAGCAAATAAATTATCAATCCTTTATCATATTTCAGAAACCACCAAACTGGCTATCATTAACAAACATTTATAATTGGATTCTCTCTTTTTTCGGCGAGTATATATTTGCATTGACTACACCATTACACAAATATATCTACACAGTGAAAAACTAAAATAAAATCATGTTTTGTTATGTGTTTTTAGCAGACACTTTAGCAGACTAAAGCAACTTACAAAGTAGGCAGTACGTGGTACGTAGCTCCATGCGTATGCGTACGTCACCATTACCCAGTAGATTTAGCGCCAAATCCAGCCGACACAAGACCACAACAACACTTTTTAAGCTTTTCAATAATGTGGCCACCACTGCGCTCATACCCTCCCGCAGCCATCTCTTGCTGGATGTACTGGAACAACGGTTTGGTCCTTGAAGCCCCCTCAAGTTTTTTTTGCACTTCGGTAGAGGACCACACTGTGAGCGGGAAGATTGTCTCCTCCACTGACCACTGCTGCTTTGACGTCAGTCCATTTTTTTTGTTTTGACGCGCAAGCAACTCCAGTGTTGTTTAAAAGCTGCCACACTTCACCTGTTTACCGGCTATTAGTTATTCCGTAGCCCCAGGCCCTGAAGTCGTCACGTTGAACCGGTTCTTTCCTCTGGCCTTAAAAAGAGTTGTTTCCAGCTAAGCACCAGTTTGGAACCAGTTTGGTCAGTGGAAACACAAAGAACCGATGCTAACCGTGGCTCAAGCACCGAACCAGCACCATAACCAGCTTGATGGAAAAGGGGTATGACTAGTGATCACACATATAGTTCTAAAGAAACTTTGGTACGAACCGTCATAAATAATCCATTTAGAACTTTAATATATATGCTAACAGTGCCATTGCAATTTCAAACGAAGAAAAACAAATAAGGCAAGTGAGATTATGGAAAGTGTAAGCGAAAAAAAAGGATGAAATTGTAGCTTCAGAGGACAGTAAAATTATTCCAAAATAGTTAATAATGTGTCTCATTGAGAATTTCCCCTTTTTTTTAGATATGTACAATTTTTTGGTACAAAGTTTTTATGGTTACACCACATCAACATTTTTAACATTATCCCCTGAATATTCACTCAATATTGATCAAATCTATATCTTTTAGACGAGATCTACAAAAAAGATAATGTATTTAAGTCATTTGTGAGTTGCATTTTTAATTTTAACCTTTAAGTGTAACTTAACCATAGAAAAAAAGGGAGTCACGTCATTGACCCATTTATCAACAGGCAATCAGAAAATGAAGTGAAAAAACTGAGGGAGAAATTAGAAAAACAAAAAAGAAGGAAAGAAGGGGAACTTCACAGACAAAGGAAAAATAATGCAGTCAAAGTTAATGCAGAATAGGTCTGGAAAATCTTTTTCTTGTAGCTCCCAAATGCCATGGATACTCTGAAGAGAAGCAATTCTTATAAAAAGCATGCTTCCTTCATGTCATGATTTACAAAGAAAAATAACCACAAGATTTATCAGGCTGAGATTCAACATGTGTTGTATTCATACAGTCGCAAGTTAATTTCAGAATATTTTTTTGTAATAATTGCATTTGGTATGTCACAAACTAATAACTGTTAACTCTGGTTTGATTGTTATCTTGACAGCCCCCCTGTGGAGGTAAATATTTATCAACCAGTATGCTCCAGCACTCAAATACTCTACTTACCAGCTCTATCACTTCATCAATAACAGGACTGGCCAGCTCCACAAACATCACTATTTCTTAGCTTAGCAATAATCAGTCTAACATAAAGATCAACAATACTTGTAAAATAATAATAATAAAAAGAAAACTCATCCTCACAGTCACGTTTAATGATAATGTCCCCATTTAAGCGTGGGTTGTTAAGGTACAATCTATAACTTGGTCTACATTAAGCATGTCAATATTGCAGCAAAAGGCTTATTATTTTCATGCGGAGCTAGTTCAGTAGCTGAAATTACCATAAAAATGGGAAAAATATCAAAGTTCACAATGTATGCTGTGATGGAAATTTTAAAATGCTGAATTAGACCAGTTTTAAATTTAATTAAATTAATTTAAACTGTCAATATAAAATATTTCTGAGAAACTGTGATACAGAACAGTCAGCTAACACTTCACAAAAACAACTTACCATAGAAAACACTTCCGAAACACAGAGAATGCACTACGTTCAATCCTTTAACTACTGTTGTTTGGAACAGCTCCATGGCCCACGTGACTTCCGCATTCCATTCTTTCGATAGAAGTTAATGGGAGTGCCTCAACTCTCTATGGGCATGTATATACCTACATGTATGTATTTATAGACTTATCCATGTCTGCTTATGCTCAGGAGAAACACACACATTCGAAAGTGGGTTAATGCAGTTATGCAAGACTTACTAATATGTGTTGTAGATTAAATTAAAATTTTACTTCATCTTAAAATGACAAAATATATAATAAAAATTATCTAAATAATATAAAATAAATAGCTGTTCCTTTTTCCTTTTTTTTCTTGTGGGAGTGGTGGTGGGGGGGGTATATCCCTTAGAATTGGTCATCTTTTAAGTAGCTCTCATGCTAGAAAAGTGTGGGCACCCCTGGTACATCAGGGAAATATTTAACACACTTTTTCTCTGAAGTATATGGTATTGAGGCTCATAAACATTGGCCTACTTCAAAGTGGGAAAGATCACGAGGCAGATAAAGATAAATCTCCAAAACTTATTTGATAAGTTCACCAAACATTATTACATAATGTGCGCACATACTTCTCTTACATGCATTCATCCTGTTTAGGTTATCACGGACAAAATTCCTAATCAGCACTGTGGTGGAATAAATACTTCTGAACTCCAAATTTACACCAGCAAACAATGCTTTTCTCCAGGATATGATTTATAAGAAAAATACAATTATTAGATATATGACCACAGGAGACCAAAGAATGAACAAAGTATTTTGCATATCATAGCTAAAAATAAGCCTCATGTGTGCTATCAGAATCGTACTATGACCCAGAGCTGATCCATAAAAAAGAAAAAAGAAAAAAAAGTTTGTGTTCTTTATTATCTGGGAAAATCCAGATAAAAGAAGCAGTGTGCAAATGGATATTACTCCATAAAAATTACCTCTCATTCGAAACATCTGCCCTTTTGCATGAGCAATGAGTCAGTATTTGGAGTATGACCTTTAAAAACAATGAGATATTTACCCAAAGGAAGGTGTTTGCATATGAGTAGAGCTGAAAAGATGAACATATCTCCATACGGTGTTAGATTGGCTGAAGGCATTATGAGGGGATAATGACTATCTAAATAACCCATTTAATGGGTAACTCCTGCAATTATAACACAAAGACAGCATTACATTTCTCATGCTGCACGGTCCTCCCCCCACCAACCTTCCTTTCATATCTTTCTTTTTGCTAAATGTTTCTATGTACATAATTTCTTCATTTATATTCATATTTTGACTGCAAGTGTGTGTAGAAATTTACAAAACCGACTTTTGTCTGACATCAAGGAAAAGCAATGTTGTCGAATAGGAGGCTTCTTTTTTTTTTTCATTGCACAATGCACGCATGCTGCTTTTGATTCCAGCCTTTTCCATGTTTCTTGATAATGACTTTTGGAGAAAAGTGCTCTTTGTGCTCTGGTGCAATGCTGTGCTTTGATAACAACAATGTTAATGACTCTTCCCCACACATTACGGCACATAAGAAATAGATGATTATGAGGGAATTGTCTTTCCCATCCCGGTGTGGGTTTTGCCTGTCTATTTGTATTTCTTTTTTCATTTTCCCCTCACCCTGCGCTCATCTCTCTCCCAACACATCTTCCCTCCCCTCATGTTTGTCCCCCCCCCCCACTGCTGGAACAAAATAGGCGGATAACCTTAAATGAATACATGCGTTAATCATCATCTCCAAAGAATTAAATCCAACCTCTGTAACAATTCATGTGCGAAGGAGAGCTCTCTAAATTCAGTGGCAATGTTTAGCACATTTACATGTATAACTGGAAGTATGAGGTTCTCAGAAAAATATATTGTAAGATGCTAAAAAAAATTGTGAAGTGTTTAAAGTGGTATTTTTAATCTGTGTGTGTACAGTAGCAACCTGAAAGTGTTTTATATCACAGATTTTTCAATACAGTTTTTTGAATTCTGCTGAATTTGAAAGAAAGTTATTAAAGAAGGAAGTGTTTAACAAAATGTTCTAAAAACACTTTCATTGCTTAAAATTGATATGCTGAAAACTTTTTCAAATTTTGTATATAATATTTTTAACTACATTTTTAATAAGCATTTATGTGTTAGACCCACACAAATTGAGCAAAGTTGTAAAAAACAGTATGTCTGTTTTTTTTTTTAATTTTAGGGGTAAAAGTATGAAAAGTGTGGAATGCACATGTATTCAGCCATCACAATACTTATAGAACCATAATTCCCTGGAAATAGAGCTGCAAAAACATACTTTTTTGTCCATTCTTATTTGCATCGTTTGTCTCAGTAAGAGTTCTCACCAAAATTGTTTAATTCAATTAAGAACTGAACATTCCAACAAATGAACATGCTTCAATATAAACTGTTTCATTCGAGCTCTAAGTGGAGTCCAGGATTGGTGCCCTCCATTCAAGTCTTAAGCCTTTCTGTTTTTTTTTTGTTCAATTCGGAACAGCATCTCTGTCTTGCTTCTGAGAGGTATCCCCACATTGTGATGCTTGCAAAGCTATTTTTTACAGTGGTTATGGTGTGTTAATGATATGTATCAAACTGCTGAGGAGAAGGTTAACAGGCAACATATTTTGTTACCTGAGCTCCATGGGCTTCTTGGCTGTTCTCTAATAATTACCCTCTAATTATTTACTTGGCAGAGGTGTTTTCTTGAGCTTTCCTCTTCAGATGCTCACACCTTAAATGACTAAAATACTTGAAGTGAAGACCATGAGATAGGAGACTGTCCATTTACCTGGGATTTCTTCATCTGCAACACTGTGTAGAAAAGGGAACTTTATGCAATAGAAACTGGGAGTGGTGAAGGCTTTCTGAGTGGATACTCTGGTAGCAATTTAAGCTCTGAGGGGTAAAAACATAGTTAGTATTTGGGTAGACACTCACCGTGACACATATAAAGCCACTGACCTCTTAAACTCCTTAGAAGGTGTAGTTAGAGGCAGAAGGATGTCATTGTTGGGTTCCAGCTATGCTGACAGAAAACCTCTGTTTGTCATTTGAAGTTGTATCAATACAATTACAAAAGAATCTAAGGATTTAGCTTCACTTTAATCCAAAGCTTGGCCGGTATCGGTTGTCAGAGGCAAAGCTGGGATCAAAACCATGAAAGCAGAATTGACTGAAAACAGATGCTGTGGAGGGTTGAGGTCCAGAAGACAGTAGCCAAAACTAGATACCGATCATACAATAAAGGAATGCTGGACATGTACTCAAACAAAGACGTTTGCTAATCTGGACCTCTATGTTTGCAAGAGGGATGTATATAAATACAAGTAAACCAACCAGGTGAACTGCATAAGTAATCAGTAGGCAGGACAAGCTGGAAGCTAAGTGACATTTTAGCAAAAGAACACAGATGGGCCAGAAAAAAAACAGGAAAACAGTAATCAGCAAGAAAAGGAGTAGAGGCACATTTGGTAGCAATGAGCTAATCAGCAGATAAGGGAGAGAATCAAGAATCAGGGCAGAAAACATTAAAAAAAGAAAAATCATAATGAAATCATTACTTATTTTTTTTATTAACCTTTTGCTGCCTACATTTTAAATATAGTTTTCTATAGATTTTGTTCACAGAAATTCAAATAAACCTAACCTTCATCATAAATTGACAATAAATTACTTTACAGTTTCAGATTATGGTATAACTATGGATAACCAATTAAAGCAAATAATAATAATAATAATAATAATAAAAGAAAAAAATGAAAAAAGAATAAAAACAACAGAGATGTGCATATAGGAAAAACAAGCCAAAATTTTTGAATACCTCTGAAATATATATTTTTTGTCATTAGTGTCCCCATGTGAATTACAAAAATTAAAAAAACAAATAATCTGTTGATTATTTAGCAGTTATTAGTACTTTAGCAATGCTTATTTCAGTAAAATCGCTAATATAAGACACTAACGCCAATTTAAATATTACCGTCTGTCATCACTTACTGTCTTTAAAAATAATAGTATCAAAATGAGCAAAAGTAAACAATAAGATAACAACCATGAAGCTGTTGTTACAGTGTAATTATGGCAAATACAAATAAATTTGTATTGTTTAAATGCACATACCATTTTTCTCACAGTGTAGTTAGACCTAGAGAGAAAGAAGTTTATGCCTCTTTTGATACAGTGTAACCACGTGATTTTAACTGTAACTGTTTGAAACCCTGGGAATAAAATTACTTAGGGACAATCTGAAACCCAAATCTTTATTGTGGTATAAATAATGTTAACGTATTTATGATTTACTATGCTGCTTAGGGTAAAGCTTGCAGATGAACACTACTTCTCCTTCATGTAATAATTCAGAACATGAGGCATTTGTAAGTTCCACCTTGTGATCATTGAGTTATGGCAGAAAGTTGCAAATCCATAAACACCCCTTTTGTAACGTTAAAATGGCCAATGCAGTTGTTTTTGATTTTGTTTAGCGTGGTTAGAGAAACACTTATCATTCATTGTAGCAGCGGTTGGTAAATGAAAATCAAGCTTTTCTGATTCATGGCAATGGCATCGTTGAAAAGGTAGAGGAAATGTTTTCAGTGTTTCCTGTCAAATGCTGAAAAATAGTATGAACTTGACCAACCCAAAAAGCTATACTCTGCAGATAAATCATACGCTGTGTCAGTTTGTGTCAGGAAATGTTTTAATGACTCGAGCAGAGGTGGAGTTGAAGGAATAAATGATTTATTGGGGAATGAATAATGAACATAAACATCAAACAGAACAATACAGAGGACTACAGGTAACCGGAAACGGAACAACGCGAGACGTAAACAGGAGCGGAGGCGGGACTACAGAAATGTAAACAAGCGGAACGACACTAATAAACAAACACAACTAATAACACGGGAAGGGAGGAAGTAAACTAAGACAACGAAACTAATAACTACACGATGGGAAAGA
>JAVLVB010000458.1:288268-308061 GCA_032876305.1 Orestias chungarensis | reverse complement strand
TATATATATATATATATATATATATATATATATATATATATATATATATATATATATATATATATATATATATATATACACACCCAACATAAAAAAGTGTGACCAAAGCTTTTTTTGTATTTTCTTCTTTACCTTTTCTATTTCAGGTTTTAAAGGTTATTTAAAAATAATACACACAGCCATGCTGTCGAGGCTTGTTTCTATTAATTCTTCCAAATTGGAAAGAAAAGAAACCAATTAGGAAGATCAATGTTGGCCTTTTGTAAGGAAACGATTACAGGAAAACAGCTGAGAGGCTGTTTAGCGGCATTTAGAGTATCATTTCAAAAGTTCAAAACAACTGTAACTGTGGCGAGTACCACCCAGTGATGACAAAAAGAGATTTAAAATGCTTTTTAAGGCTTAGTGTAAGAGAGGTACAGCAAATGAAATCTCTTTGCAACATCCGAAGGATTTCTTGACACATTCTTCTTAAGAAAACAAAGGTAGAATGGTGGATTGTACATCAATGCTTTTTTGCAATTTTCACATTGTGTATAACACAATCCTCCATGACTGACTGGACAAACTCATAAACAATACAAATCCTGACTTGGTTGTTATGAATAAATGCATTATATTCTTTGGAACCATTGTGTCCTCCTATAGCGTCCCCCCAAAAAGCACAGTCATACCACCCATTCAAAAGAATACTACTGAACTTATCCTAATATATTTATCCTAACATATTTAACTGCTCACTCGTCATATCAGAAAATTGTAATTGAACATCAGATTGGAAAGAACATGTTTTTGTTTTATTACATTTTACATACAAATAAGAAAAAATCAATATTGTTTGTAAATTATTGATTTTAGTCAAATCACAATCTGAGATAAAAATTTTACGGCTTCAAAACAGTTTTTCAGAAGTATTTTAGAAAGTTGCAACAAAACAAATTTCTGAAAACTGAAAAACCTCTATTAAATTGGATGGATGGATGGATGGATGGATGGATGGATGGATGGTTGGCTGGATGGATGGATGGATGAAAAACCGCTTCACCATATCTATACACTGTATTTTCTGTTTATACAGAAATGTTATAAAGGCAGAGAGAGCGGAAACCCCTGAAACTAGCTGTACTATTGGTAATGGCTACAAATATGATACATTATGATGTATGTTACAATTTTAGATAAAATATACATCATCTTTAAAGGAGAATTTAGTGCTTAATAGCTGTGACAAAGAAATCCATCCATCCATTTTCTATACGCCCTTGTCCCTATTGGGGTCAGGTGGGTCTGTTGGTGCAATCACACCTAAGGACAATTTAGAGTGCCCAATCAGTCATGTTTTTGGACTGTGGGAGGAAGCCAGAGTACCTGGAGAGAACCCACGCATGCACAGGGAGAACATGCAAACTCCTTGCAGAAAGACCCAAGACCAAAGGTGGAATTGAACCCAGAACGCAGAGCCTTCTTGCTGTATGGCAACAGTGCAGCCCACAAAGACATCTAAAACAACAAATTCAGAAAGACAATGTATTTAAAATATGGAGGCCGTTAAATAATGCTGAGCCTAGATGAAGGCATGGCAGCAGTGTAGAACAAAAAGGGGAACCATGATAAAGAGATTAAAAAAAGACACATATATATATAAGTCTATTCAAGTTTAAAATACATTTTAGCTAAATAAATGGAAAACTGTAAGTTTGACTCTATAATAACACCTGGAAACACTTAGTAGTGTAAGGATTGAGGGGTTCTTTGTAGTTCTCCAGGTTGTCCAGGCGGGGGCGCCGGGACGTCTCTGCTAGAGCGCTCCTGAACAGATTGCTGCCGCACAGGTGTATTCCATCTGCTGATTACCAGAGCTGCTTAAGAGGAGTGGTGGACCAGACACACTCTGCCTCAGTGTTAGTTACTTACCGGTAACGTAGTCCCCTCAGTGCCAATGTTATCTCTTCATTGTTTTGTTTTTTCCATGTTCCTCGTTGCTTCCAAGTGCTCACGATCTGTTACAGTGTTTTTTCTCGTTGCCTCAGCCAGCCTTTAACCTTCTGTGTGCTCAACCCAGGTCAATCATCCCGAGATCCCTCCAAGACGTCATATCACTTACCTGGATTCCTATTAACTGGTTCACTCTCCTTTGTAAGTTCTGCTCGCTCCAGCTTCCGCAACACCATCAGCGCCCCACCTCTGGACAACTCCGCTCCTTGGACAATCATCTCCTCAACCTTGCAGTTCCTGATTCCAGATCCACTTCTCTTTTACCTGCTGATGGTTCTCCTGGGAGTCTTGCTTATATGTGGGTGAAACAGCTTAAACAGAACATGACAGGTAGTAAGATAAAACGCATAACTCATTGCTGTTTGAATGGGGTCCATTTTATAAGCGGACTGGATGTTGACATCCATTTTATAAACGGACTGAGCTCAGACCAACTCCACCGGAATTCCCCAAGGGGTAAGCCCACCTGGTGACATGACAGTCCCAGCCACACATAAATAGCAGATTTTCCTCTCCTTCTTTGTTCTTTTTGAGGGGCGTTTGCCCTGAGCAACGACTTAAAGGGGACACTCTCAATTAAACATGGGCAGTAAAAGGTTTAACCTCAAAGTCTTGCGTATCCGTAAAACATCGGTGCATTCTGTTTCTTCCTGACAAGAATAAAAAGACCTTTAAACCTTCGAAAGAATCTAAAAGTCAGCATTTGTGCAACCACGACCAGATTCATACCCAAGCAGAGGCCTTGCTACAAGAGGATAACATCAGCCGCAATGGGCCGCTTCTCTTCAGCTCTGTGTTTACAGACCGATCAGCCCCGAACCAGGACGTCCCGCAAAATGGACCGGCTTTCCCTGGACAGACGGACCGAGTTTCCAGCTCCGAACAGGGCCTGAAATCTGCTGATCCAAACAGTTCACCTTACAGTGAGACTTGAGTGTATCAAAACCAGGTCTGGGTATAGGTTCGAGGTTAACACAAATTTTATCCATGAATGTATATTGCTTTGTTGTTGTTACTGAACCTCCGAACTGTAAACGACTGCTTATGCTGAGAAGCTGCAGGTTTTTAGCTACGCGTGTAGCCACGTTTAAATGTGCGGGTCCGACACATCTGATTGGCTTGCATCACCGTAAACGTGAACTCCTGTAGTTGAATTTTGTCCAACACACACACACACACACACATTATTTTCCACCGGGTTTAGTGCAAACTTTGCCGGAGCTTTGAAGCTAGTGCTACAACGAGGTCTCGGCCTCCTGTTGTCTAGCTCACAGCTAAATTAGCCTTTTGTTACAAACCCAGGACGCTCTCTGTACCTCCAGGAGTAGTATGACTCTTTGTTTGGGAGATCTTTACATCTTCACCCTACTATACGCATTCATCTACCACTTATATTACAATCACACTCCTTCAAGAGAGACTGAACAGGTTTGGCTAATTATTTCCTGAATATCAGGTGGTGCCCTATTTATAAAATATAAACTTTCATTATTAAGGATTAAATTAATGCATGTATTAATGATAATTATTAATAAATTCATATAGCCAAAGACCTGTATTAATAAACCCCTATAATTGGCTCCTTAACACGAGGAAACCCAAAATGTGTATGAGGTAAATATAACATATTGGTGCTGCCCGTGTGAGGGATATACAACATTGCATTGCACTGTTAGCACTGCAACCCTTGTGATATTTTCGAGGATAAAAACCAGCAGGCTCAAGACAATCAGTTATTTCTTCTCATGCCTCCTGTATAAAACACTTTCTGATGTGTTTTACTTTGGTGAAACAGACTGTTTAGCCTTATCTCTCCAAAGTTTGCAGCATCTATCAAAGTTCCACAACAATAATATGAATAATGGTCTGCTGAAGCTCATACAGTGTCAGGCTCCCAAGGCAGTGAGCATGGTTATTTCCCAGCGTGCAGTTTGCACAGGAAATTGGTTTATACTTGAGCCATTGATCCACAGAGAACAGTATAGTTTGTCATTCAGTAGATCTCCACGACACAGTACAGAGAGATACCTGAGTCCAGGAAGAAAACGATCTATATCTCTTACTTTCGCTATTGCTACCAGAGTAGTCTTGAAGGACATCTAGTTAAGAGAGAAAATGTAGACTCTTGCGTGGATTTACTGGTAAAACAGACTGCTGTATTTTTTTTCTGTTTTTATGCATAAATATGGCTGAGTTGATTTGTTGTCAATAATGAGTCATTAGCAATTATAATACAGACCTTGAGAAATTTCAAACATACCATGTAGTTATTACGTTTTAGACAAACTTATAATATTTTGCAGGTCAAAACATTAGACAACCAAAGACAACCTTTGTTATATTGGATTTTAAGTCAAGTTTTGGTTGTGTCTAGTTCATTAAGTTTTACAGTAAAGAATGTCTTGCAATGTTCATGAAGTAAATACATTAACAAATTTTTTAATCTACATATTCTGAATTTCAAGAAGAAATTATAAATGTTGTTTAAGTAAATGCAATGTTTAAACAACCAATCATTGGTTCTTAAGTATACCAAAAAAATTGTATACAAGTCTGGGGTGCTGGCTGTAAATTATATTAATATTTATTTTTTGACCTGCTTGAGGTGGTGGGCCTTCTACCAGTAACTTATAAAGAACCCTATATTGGAAGTTATGTCAAGGACTACATGGACCACATTACCTTCGACTTAACTGCTGTTTCTTTGTACTTTGACTGTAAACTGTTCCTAAGGAGTATCCTAGGGTAAGGGAGAATACATTATCATAAATTATCATGTGGTGCTATACATATTCTGCTATTTTTTTAAATAAAGGAGACATTATGTGTTTCCAGCATTGTATGAATTGAAAATGCCCGAACATCGTCATGTAGAAGCATCCCGACGGATAGTCGTGTGCTTTCAGGTGGTTCTGGTTCGCACACACCCTCCAAGGTCCACAATACACACTGAGCAGAGCTCCAGTGAAACGCCATCATGCTGCAGTATACCTCATTGTGTTTTGGCTCATATACATATGGTTTACAACACGGCGATGGTGGAAGAAAAAAAAATCTAAAAAGTGCTTGGCAAGCTGGAAAATGTGATTTTATGTTCCTTTATCAGAAGGCATAAAAACATGAATACCAAATTAGAATATGTTGGTGGGACGCTCGTCCACTGCATTAGGACACACATGTGCAGGGGGACGTTCGTGTTTTTGTCCAGCAGATGTGGCAGACTGATGCGAGATGCACTTCAGGTAGTGGCCTCCTGCTGATGCCCAGAGTCAGGACCAAACAAGGGGAGGCTTCATTCCAGTTTTATGCTCCTAAAATCTGGAACAGTCCTCCTGAAGAGGTGAGACTGGTTTCAACTCTGCCGTTTTTTTTATTTCCAGGATAAAACAGCCTTATTTAACTGTGCATATAGCAACTGAGAATATTATTACTATTATTATTATTTTATTTTTAGTTTATTTGATTTATTTTAAATTCAAAGTTGATTTTATTGTTTCATTTTCTGCTCTTTTTTCCTATGTAAAGCACTTTGAATTGTCTTGTACACCTTGCCTTGCCTTCATCTGCTATCAGAGCAATACAGACAAATATATACTTCCTCCCGGCCTCAGACAGTTTCTCCTCAAACTACCCAAACATCCAGCCACGCTAAAAAACTGTTTTCTGTTGTTGAAGTTGAGTGATAAGGGCAAATAGATAACATCTTGTCTTAGAGCTATTAGCAAACGTGCCCTAAAAATTCTGACCAATCACTCAATAGTCCAGGGTAGGGGAAAGGGAGGGTGGAAAGTTCGCCAGGGTGGTTCTGACAAGTAAATGCTGATAGCAAGGACGTGAAAACAAAATTACATGATTTTTGTCAATTTGATTCTTGCTTTGAATTTCAATGTCTTAGCTAGAATATTGAAAACAGTAACATACTAATATGTGATTAGCTGATTTGTCATTTGTTTGTAGCATGTTATTTTACTACTTGATACAGCTACATCTACATTTTAATAATAAAAAAAGCACAAAAAACTATTGATTTTAATGTAACAAAAAATAAATCCTTAATCTTGTATTCTGACACCTCATTAAGGAACCCTTTGGAACCGATTACCAATTAGTGGTCAAGTCACAGAATGCTCTGTTTTTCAGGGAGCAAGGAAAACCTTTTAAAAGATGAGACATCAGAGCTTTTGAAGCCCTAGCTCCCATATCTACATTCACAATTTGTGTGTCATTACATACTCAAGCTTCAGAAGAGCATTTCATGTTAATGGAAGTAATTATGCAGAAATTATAACCTGTCTGATTGAAAGACTATAAATGAGATGGCAGGTGACAGTAATAGTTGGCTCTCATAGAATCAACATGTCTGCCTGTGCATGATACTCCAAGCATTGCATTCTACATTCTTCTCAGCAATGGAGTTAGGTGGAAGTCAGTAGATTGACATTTCCATAATTTTATATGAACACACAGTTTGACCTTGTGTTACTTAATACCCAGCACAGCTCAACACTTGAAAGAACTCTTATCTCCATTTTGATGAATTGCATAAGGGGAAGTGGATTTATCCCAATTCCCAGTGGAAATCCGGAAGGTTAAATTCTGCTCACTTGATATTTAACTTATGATGGTGAATTTCATGTCAGTGATAACACAGATATCCTTTTTGTAGTATTAACATGTAAAAAAAGACTTCAATTTAGTGCACTGGCAGTGTTTTTTACAGCTTCAAATAAATTTGTAAACACTTATTTCATCATGGGGACGTTCTAAAACTGACAAGGTAATTAATTGTGTACACTGGACAGGCAGTGAAACAAGAAATTGCTGGTCAAAGACATGCTTTGAAGAGAACGATTTTTACCTCATAATTTATAATATATTCATTGTTGAAACCATTTTGAAAAACACACAAACCCACCATGCGTTAACTGCACTTTTCCTAGTGTTTCCCAAATGCAGCCAAAATAACCATGCAGGTTGACGTCACAAGTTCTGCAAAATATGAGAATTATTTGACCTATTAGAAGCTCTGACTTTTTCCCCACATTAAAACCTCTAACATTGAGAAATAATCATGACTTTAACAATTTATCAACGTCTCCAAGGTGAATGATGTCTCTTATTCTGTTGGGGCATCAATATCCAAAGCCAGGGACTTAAAAACAAAGTCTAAAGAACTCTTTAAAGAAGGTTGGTTCTGTCCTACTACTGTTGGGCCTCATGACATGATGGTGGAATGAAAGATTCCTTATAAACTCATGGATTGACCACCCTAAGGATCCTTACCACACTAATACTTTACAAGACTGTCTGCAATTAAAGGCTCCTCCAGATATTTTCCCAGCTCCAAGTCTGAAATACAACAATAGCACTGAATTTGCAATTGTATTAAAGACAATTGGATGTTCCTGACATTTTAGTACCCAGTATGACTGTCCAACATACATTATAGAATGATTTAATATAAAATAGTTATTGCTACTTCTCAGTGTTCTCAGTGAGTTTTAGATCAAGAAATGGAGAGTAATATATGTTTCACATTGCTAATGGTAGCACCAGATAATCTGTGTTTTCTCTATTGCAGCTAGAACTTCTGCAGTTAGGTATGACATCACTAACAGGCCCAAATACTAAGACAAACTGTCTGAAGTAATAAATTGTTGACTTTTTTGGTGTCTCGACGTAAAGAGGGTATTTTAGGAAAATGTAATTCACTTACAATTCACTTACACTCTCTCCAAATATATCAAAGAATCATGGCCCTTTAGTGACCCAGAGAACAGCAAGAGCTGTCGAAAAACTAGTGGTTCTGTGTTGGCCCAGAATAATTTTAGCACAGAAACTGTTTTCTTATCCAAATGCTACAACCATTGTTTTGCATTCTAGTATGTTTTGTCATTATCAATGACTGGACTTTGTATGTTCTTTCATTTTATATCCCTTTGGAAAACCCTGTATCATTAACAATTAAATAATAAATAATTAGCAGTTTAGAAGCAACATGTGTTTTATGTATATAAATCAAATAATGTTTTAATATTTACAGCCTGAATATCTACATAAACATATCCAGTGATGTCAGTTTGACAGGTGTTTTTGCACAGTCTGTCATCTGTACACTACTATATTGTCAGAAAAGCTCCATCTACCTTCAAAATCTATACATAATTTTGTCTTATAAGTCAAAATTAATGTCAATGCTAGCTGTTACAAATGTTAATCATTTACAATTTTGTCAAGCAGCTCTGACTGATAAAAAAGTTGGTCACTGTTATTTTAATGTCTAATTTTAATTAATTGTTCTAATATATGAGACTGAATTTGATTATAAATAGAATATGTTTTTTGTAAGGTACCACTGAAAAAAAAAAAATGGTGATAATTAATTATCTAAGGCTTACATTAGGCACATTGTATGCTATGGGCTACATATGTTCAACCAAAATCAGGCTACATTTGGCAGGTATAGATCCAGGCCACAAATGTACAAACCATGTGATTTACCATACTATAATCAGTGCCAGAAATGTATCACTGAAGCTCCTTTGGCTTCAGTGATACATTTCTTCCTAATTGTGAATAACATCCCCCTCTAAATGAGGATCTCCTCTGGGAATTAGTAGTTAACACTAATGCGTTTCACGAAGCTCTCAGGCCAGGCATCTGACCTGCTCTCCTTGCTTATAGCACTTACATTTTGCTATAATTTGGCAGGGCCAGTCACAACTGTTTGCAATTCTAATAAAATTTAATAAGTAATAGTAATAAATAGTAATAAAATGTAATGTTTTTAACTGTCATTTTTAGAGTGACCTTTAACTTTATTCTTTGCCTGTTCTTGGATGACGAAATTACCCCACATGCCCTGAGCTAATTTTTCTTTTCTTTTTTCTCTAAATGTTTTATAGACTGACTTCTTATTAGAAATATATTATGTTCATATATATGTATAAGAGTACAAAGGCCATTCGTTTATATTTAGGATATACCCCCCGTTAATATGTACATGTTAAGTACAGTAATAGATCATTGTTAATCTCAGCTAGAGATGATTTTACGGTCATTTGTTTGAACTGTAACCATGACATTGTCAGAGAGAATAAGTTCTGCAGAAAACAGAACCTTTTTGATGGGGTTATTAAGTGTTTTAAAGAGCTTCATGATGAGTGATTGGGTAAAAAAAAAGCTTGGGGACACTAAACCCCTAACCCTGAATGGTATAATACAGTTAAATTATTCATTTGAAGTAATAGTCTTGCTGATGAAATATTTATTATTCTTTAATGAGGGATGTATTGATTTAAATAGCAGCACTTTGTTGGGAGCCCCAGCATCAACCAGTGCACGGGATACAAAATGTGAACCTAGAATGTTCTGTAGAGCATCGTTTTCTATTTTATCACCAGAGAACACTTGTCCTGATTACTAATCAGGCTCTTTTGTGTGAAAAGTATTTGCTGGAAATCACACTATCTTCATACTGTATATTCGATATTAGCACTTTCTAAAAATGGAAACATTGTTACCCTGTATTGCATCATTTCAATGCAAACTTAATTTGCCTGTAGCATGAAATCTTGCAGATTCCTTTGTGGACACTTATTGAAACATGCTAACCATCTTTTTGCACATCAGAATATTACATTGCCTCAGTAACACATAGAGTCCTTGACTTTAACACAAGCGTTTATATAGGGAATATGCATTACTGCTTGACATAACTCAACATCATGACATTAAAAAGACACAGGGTAAATCCCTAGACACATTTCACAAGTTATTTATAAGTATTTTTGGGCAATTGGTGATTATGGAAATTGTTAATTCTATTGTTTGATAATTTTCTTAAAATTACAACAAATATAATGTCCCTTCTATAAAATAACGATATTTTTGTAACATACAATGAGACCACATTATTCAGCGATACATCTGGTTGAGTAGATGGCGCTGAAAGAGGTGTGAACAGTAAATGTTTTTGTTTTTTTAATCAATCTTATTTACTTTCATTTTAAAATCTTGTGCATTTAACTAACATAAAATGTATCGTTTTTCAGGATAAAAACGTTACCAACATAATTTTGTAATACCTCATATGATTAAGTTTGTTTAGTTTTACTAATTAAAGCAAGTTGAGCTTTAAATAGTGTCTTGGGATTCTGGAAAAAAAACGTTATCTTGGCAGGTTGCTCAAGTTCGGGGTTTGCTGCTGAACTTGATTTTAGGAAAAAGGGGACTTTCGCATAAAAGGTGTGGCATCTCTTGTTGTAATTTTTTATTGCAATAACGCTTAACTATAAACATTGACCAAGACGCAAAAGCAAGATGAAGGGAGTGTGTTATCATCCTCTCTTTTGCTGTATCATTTGTCAAAAATTCCTAGTATTCATTTAATATGGTGTAACATTGCTGCAGTAAACACAGTAAAAATAGCCGGGGACAAAATCTTGTAATTTGCTTTGCAATAAACCTATAGAAAGTACTGGTCTGTGAATTACAGTCAATAATGTCCTTCATGGAAGGGTGACGTATTGTGTTAAGTGCATCAGTAAAATGGATATCCACCTACAGAATACAGTGGATAAGCAGAGAAGATAGAACTTTGCAAGTGAAGGCTGTAACACGGCACCGGGAGCTGGCCCTCAGGGGAAATTTGTATGTAATGAAAAATAAATCATGGAATAAAAAAAATTAAAAAAGCTATCGCTCTCATTCATGCTTTCTACTTTTAAGTACTACATGTACATGTCCACTGGCATATTATTTAAGGCTTAGCTTTTAACAAGCTGGTAGTTTCATCTGAAGTCATTGTCACAATTTCTTTTTTTCTCCGCCTGTTGATGGAAGAGCAACAAACAGCTGTGTATGAAACATGAAAAGGTTTTGTTTCATGCTGTGAAGGAAGCATAAACAGTGTTATTGTGAACTTACATCCTGATAGCAGCTTTGATATTTAAGCCGTATGGTTGTCATTACAAATGAATCCTGTCAAGAATACGCTGTTTGTGAAGAACAAAATGCTGGATAGATTGTCAGCCACTTTACAGCAGTGAACAATCGCCTTAGTATAGCGTTGTTTACACATGTGGAAAACCAGGATTGCTGGGAAGACCTGCATTGTGTGCCAAGATTAGAAATAAGCACATGAAAGAAGTGTTGCTCCATGCCATAAATCGCTGATTAGACATGACTTACTGAGGGGCTGTACAGGCCTTTATGAATATTAGAAAATGTATCTATTTTGCTTAGCATTGTAAATACAACAGTGCAGGAGAAAAATGGATCAGTCCCAGAAAAAAAAACTAAATGTGGATTTAGCTGTGCTTTAAACACTCAATAAGATGGGCTTTGATGTAAATTGTTACTTTTTCTTTTGTTAATCCTTTTGCACTTCTGTATTTTATACTTTAAATCCAATAGAGTTTTTTCTTTTAATTTTTGCCCTTTGATGCGTACATGGGCTCTAATAACAGAATGTGCTTTGCATTAGAGCTACATTCATCCAGTTGCAAATAGCTCACAAATAGGTACACATTCACACACCAACCAGTAGAGAAATTGGGGTAAAGTGCATCAATGTGAATCACCTCGACATGTGGCAGCACAATACAGCCAACTTTCTGACTGCTAAACAACCAGTCTTCCTACTATAACACAATTAGCAAATTCTTGATGTTATTGGCCAGACATTCAAAATGTCTTCCTATATCAGAAAAATTCTAATCATTGGAATTATTTGGTCTGATAAGGATCTTTAATAAAATTGTTTTCTTATTAAATGTATGTCATTTTTATAGTTGGATACTATTTTAACTATCAAAGCATGGTACTTAAAGCATGGTATAGGTATGGCAAGTGTGTGTGCTACAATACCTTTTATTCCAACAAGAAAATGTTTTATATAAAATTAAACCAATTTTAAATGTGCTAGAAGAATCAAGAATCAGTTTATTTATATAGCGCCAATTTACAACAGATGTCATCTCAAGGCACTTTACAAAAAACACAATTAAAATCACAGATACTTCATTACAAACATGTTCATTCATTTCCCATCTAAGGAACCCCAACAGATTGCATCAAGTCATTGACTTGCAGCATTCACTCCTCTGGAATCAGCAGACCGAAGCAATGTCTTGTGTTGTCGTTGACTTTACAGCAATCCCTCATACTGACCATGCATGTAGCGACAGTGGAGTGGAAAAACTCCCCTTTAACAGGAAGAAACCTCCAGCAAAACCTGGCTCAGTACAAGCAGCCATCTGCCATGACCGACAGAGGGTTTGAAGAGACAGAAAACTAAAATAGATGCACAGGATACTGAAAAAAAGAGTTTTTAGCAGCAGTTGTAGAGCGTCACTGGAAGCATCTCAGCCCATGTTCTCCTCCAAGAAGCTGTCCCAGCTCACAGAACACCAGACCAGGTGTGGTTACTATGAAGAGAAGAACACTAAGAGAAAACAAAAGGTTAACAAGGTTGAAATAACGGTAACTAAAGCAGATTGGACAAAGGAAGAAAGTAGCAGAGAGAGAAGTGGTCAGATTGTCCTCCAGCAGTATAAGCCTATAGCTATAGAAACTATAGAAATAACTTAAATAACCTTGTCCCCATGTCTGTCTGTAGACATGAAGAAGATAGAGCACAGGAGAACCCTCTGTCATGACTGAGTTCCTCCCCCAACCGTTTTAGGCTGTCGTCTCTACCTCTTCCTAACTATAAACTTTATCAAAAAAGAAGGTTTTAAGGGTAACCTCAAATTGGCATAACCGGGTGTCGTTACTGCCAGCAATGAATAATAGTCTTACTGTATTTACGATTATCCTTAGCCAGCAGTTTGAGGTAGGATTTTATGTCACCTGTTCTGGCCCCTGGCAAACATTTGACTATGGTCGCTGGTTTTCTGTACAACCACATTTCTGACTATGGAAGTGCCAATTACCAGAGTATGCTTCTCAGCGGGTATATCGCTGAGTGGGGAAAATTGATTTGAAACGTTAACAGGTTGGTGGTGAGCCCTAGGCTGAGTTCTGGGACTATGCTTTTTGTGTGCAGTCACCCAGCCAGACTGATTTCCCGGCTGCACAGGATCTGCTGAAGGACCACTAGGGCAGCCTGTTCTTGTAGGCTCCACGCTAACTAATGGGCCTTGGCTATGTGCGGGTGTTTCAACAGAGTGGAGCCGAGCTTCCAATTCAGACACCCTGATGCATTTACAGGCTCTTAATTTTAAACCTTTTATGAAAATATGCAGGGAAGACATTCAAAATGGGAACACCACAAAGACAAGAAATATAATTCTTAAACAATAATTTCGCCACGTTTTGACCTCTGAAACATATTTTTATAAAAACAAACAGGAAACAGTGAGGCAGCAGACAAGGTTGCTTAGACTCTCATAGAGTGGAAAGGAGAGCATAAAGATAACAGGTGTCACTCAACAGGAACCTCAATTTCCTCTGGAATCCTATGCCTGTGAGTGAGACTATGAGTGAGTTTCTTTTGCTTTTTTTTTCTATGCGTTGTTGAAGAAACGTACGTTTTTTTTCTCTTAAATTTCTACTTAGATTAGTTTGACAATTGAGCCATACCGATACAAGCAGTGTATCTATGTATCCAGTCAGCATGATGTACTTGCAGTGCTTGTAGAGGCTTCCTGCCAAACTTGGTTTTACTTACTGATCCTCCATTGTCTGTTTTGCTTCAAGTCAAAACATATATATTGTGATTATGTCACATCTGAATTCAGTTTTGAAGTTGGAAAACAAGGATCAAAAATGTTTATGATTAAAATTAGCAAAAAACTGGTATGAAGATATGGGAAGACGAAGTTGCTTTAATTATAGTAAAAAATATTTCAATAAATTATTGAATCACTTTTTGTTATCACTATAAAAATAAAATCTTCCCTTTTTTCATTTATGATCTTTTTGCATTGTTTTATTGTTCTATGAGGGATGCCTTTTTCAGTTCCTAAGAAAAGAAAAATCATAATAGTTTTTGATCACAATCTTTTAGGGGTATAAATAATATTGACTTAAATTTACTGATTAAAAGCCTAAACAAACATACTTATAAACAAAGATTATATGTACTACAGACTCAATTAACGACAAACTATCAGAAATGCAAATTAACGGTTAATTCCTGCAACTTTCACTGTCATACAGAATTTCAGTCTTTGTATAGGTCCATATTCTTGAATGATAAATAAATTGTATCTGACTTTCTGTATAATTGCATTTTATACCTTTAATTCACAGCAGACCATCAAATCAGATAATGCTCAGTTTTCATCAGTTCTGCATTAATTTGTTTGGCCTGACGAAGAGGGCGGAGATTTCGCCTGCTGGCAGAATCCTTATCTGATGTTTGTCAGCCAATGACACGAGAGGACGCTCCTTGTAAAACCTGGCATAAACTGCAGCTTCAGAAACTCATTGGCTGAGACACGTCATTGTGCCTTCCGGGTTTTCCTCTCTGTCTGCTGAGTACAGACAAGATCTGTGGGATTAATTATCAATGCAATTTCAAACGGATTTGACAAGTCAGATTTTTGGGCTCTTCACATACCACTGCTACTTTGCCATATTTGAGATTTACTGCTGTTTGCCACAAACTTGTTGCCAGTTCAAGTGGGGTGTCTAAGGCAAGTCCACTCCCCTTGAGTAGAGAGAAAACCTGGAGTTGTTATCCATTACCGGCTTTTGAAATAAATGATTGCTCGTCCTAGGCTGGACTTGTGGAATTTTTTCTCCTTCTTATATATTTTAACTGTGTTTCAAAGTTTCTTTTTTTGTTTGGATGTGCCCATTCCATTTTCCATTTTGCAGAAGTTGTTTTTCTTAACCCCTTTTTTGCATTTTTTTACATTTATTTTAACTTTGTTTTAAAATATTTTTGTAATTTAAACTGCAAGGCAAGTCTCTTGCTTGTGCAAAATCGTACATGTGTCCCCTAAATTGTGTTTTGTTGGGAGGCATTGTTGGCAACAAACAAATCTAATTCATATTTTGCATAAAACTTCAATAGCCACATTAGCATGTGTTGCAACAGCTTGGCTATTGTTAAACAAGTGCACAAATTTAATACACCTTTTATTCTTACAATAAATCAAAGTTGTACAAAAAATCCATTAAACAAATTAAATCATGATTGCAATGTTTATTTATTTTTATTTTTTACCTGAATATGCATGTTTGCAGTTACCTTGACCTTTCTATAGCGAACTTAAATTATCCCACTGTGCGACAATAAAATATATTTTAATTTTATTATATTCTAAACCTATATGATTTTTATGTTAGATTCAAAGTGGTATAATTTGCATTGCAGAGAAGAAAAATAAAACACTTCACCAGATAATTGGAAGAGTATGTGTCAGGTTGAGTCTTTCCAGTCTATTCCTAGGTTGTCCACTGGGGTTCACCAGAGTTCCTCTGCTGGAGTCCTTCTCCAGATGCTCACCTGGCCAGGCCTAGCCACTTGGTGGAAATGAGTTGGACCAGTATAAGAGGACCGGAGTACCATCTACTGGACGCCAGAGTATTAGTTGCGTCCAGTAACTTAACTCTCAGTGCCAGTTGTCTCTAAGTAAATCTAGTTCTCAAGTTTTTGTCTTTTGTCTCCAGTCCTCCAGTATTTTATTTATTTATCCTAAGGAAGTTTTTCGCAGTTTATGTTTTGTTTTTTGCTACTTTGTTTTATTTGATACTTTGTTTTTTCCCCTTCGTGCTCCTGATCAAATCCTGTGCTCCACCCAAGTTTCACCACCACCAGAATACACACCTTCAAGAATTCCCACAATCATCACAATCCTCCGGTTCACCGCTCAACTGGTTCAGCTCGGTCTGCCCGCTCCAGCCTCCATCATCCGCTGTGCTCACCCCATGGACCACCTGCCTCGCTGGAAAGACTCTCCACTCACTCCTCCTGGCGTCTCCACCATCCGTCAACAAAGTAAGACCGTCCACAATAGTTCATCACGCTCTGCCTGCATCACCTCACCCATTGCTGCTTACCTCTCAGTGGTCTCCTGTCCCCCACGTCACCTCTAATTCGCCCTCCGAGCAGTTCGTTGTCTAACGAGTTTGGATTCCGCTGCCAATCGTCTCTGGTTCCTTCCCCTCGTCCGTTCCCCCAGCTGGTTCAAGATCCATTATTCAAATCCTTCAATGAACCTTATTATTGTACTCCTGAGAGTCCTTATTTTTATGTGGGTCAGAAGCCTAAACAACAACATGACAGTATGTCTTATGTTATCTCATCTTACTTTATTTTCTTTCCTAATCACAGATAAGGTGATGATAAACCTTTTCACTGTTCTCTTACAAAACAGAGGTTAAGGTAAAACATATATGATTTCAATAAACAGTTACTTACTATTCATTCCACTTTTAAGTCCGAAAGCCAACATGAAAAAACAATTATGCAGACAAGTATCATCTGTTTCTAATTTATCAACCTTATGACAAGGGGATATTTGCCACAATCATTTTGCTTGTCAGTAAAAGTTGCGCTATATTGCAAAGGTACATATAAACACGCTTTGTTATAGTTAGGATAGATGCTTTTTCCTCATAAAAGTCCTGTAAGATATTATGTTTTCCTTAATTTTCTTTGCTTCTGTAATACCTGTGACATTAAAGTATAGCTGTGTAGAAAATCGGCACTGTTAAAGTACAAAATAGCATTGCATTTTTTTTAGACTCCTTGTGAAAGGAGAGGGGCTGCACAGTGGCGCAGTGGATAGCACTGTTGCCATACAGTAAGAAGGAGTTTGCATGTTCTCCCTGTGCATGCGTGGGTTATCTCCGGGTACTACGGCTTCCTCCCAAAGTCCAAAAACATGACTGTTAGGCTGATTGGATACTCTAAATTAATAAGGATAAGGATGTGACGGCACCCCAGCCCCCACCTGCGCCTCCAGATGACGTCCTCTTGGAGCTCTCTGAGATACCGCCTCCACTAAAAGGCAGGAATGAGGACCCTCCCTCATCAAGATCATCCTCCCCATCTCTTCCTCTTCTGGATTTTACAGAACACATGAAGGAGCTGGTTAGTGTTGCCACCAGGATGACCCCATGCCCCAGTCCTCTCCTATCCTGTCGTCCTGCAACTCCTCCCCCAACAAAAACTCCTTATGTCAACTCCATCTCCAGTGTACAGAGAGTCCTGCGAGTGAGTCATTTGAAACAACTGCTAGATGAATGATATGCATCGGGTCCTGGCGGCAGTACTGCATGTACCCATGGCTTTTTCCAGGATAAGCCGGGCCCGATGTGGAAGTACCTTCCTTCATCCATGTAGTAATACGTAACAGAAAACGATTAGTTAACCATCAAAACAGTCCAAAACAGTCTGTACGCATCTCAAATCTTGTGTTAACTACTCCTCAGCCACAGTCAGCAAACAACAGTAATACGCTGAAACTCGCTCTACTAAATGTCAGATCTTTGGCATGGAAAACCTTTCTGATTAATGATTTGATTTCATCTCATAACCCTGATTTTATGTTTTTAACCGACACATGGCTTGATAAAAACACAGCTGATACAGTCCTGATTGAAGCTAGTCCACCTCACTTCAATTTTTTATCTGAAACACGTCAAAACCAGAGGGGTGGGGGGGTTTGTGCCATATTCAGGGACAATATACCCATCCATAAATTAGCATTTGGGGTTTTTTCATCATTTGAGTATGTATCATTCAAAATGTATACAAAACAATCTTCCATTCTTTGTATTACCATCTACAAACCTCCAATGAACTGTTTTATTTATGATTTTACTGAACTACTTTCAATTGTATGCACTGATTTTGACTGTTTGGTCGTAACAGGGGACCTGAATGTGCACATGGAAGCAGCGCAAGGTAACCTATGTAAAGAACTCACTGCTGTCCTAAAGATGTTTGGTCTAACTCAGCATGTGAACAAGCCTACACACAACAGAGGACACACTCTAGATGTGCTTATCTCAAAGGCTGTGGGTGTTGTGGATGTTGCTTTGTCTGATCATTTTTGTCTTTTCTTTGACCTTTCTGTTACACCCAAGCCAACAGCTGGCCCTACAGTTACTCAAGGAAGACTTATTGATGACAACAAAGGGATTCAGTTTTTGAAAATGATTAGGTTTGAAAATGCTCTGTGTTCTAATGTTGATGATATGTTGAACTCTTACACATCAAGTGTCTTGCAGGTTATGGTTGCCATTGCTCCTGTCAAGGTTAAAATGGTTAAAAGTACACAAAAGGCACCATGGAGAAAAGAGGTCTCGGTTAGGGAACAGAAAAGGGAGTGCCGGAGAGCCGAACAGAAATGGCGTAAGTCAAAGCTCCAGCTTAATTTTGAAATCTACAAAGAAAAGTTGTGTGTGTTCAACCAGACTTTGCGTAGAACCAGAGAGAGTTATTTTTCAGAAATCATCAAAAACTGCAGAAACAACTCTTGTGTCCTGTTTGCTACAGTAAGCAGATTAACAAACCTTCCAGTCTCGATCCCCTTGGAACTGATTTCTACATCCAAATGCCAGGAGTTTGCAGTAATCTTTAATGACAAAGTTAAAGGCATTAAAAATGCAATTGTTTCCACGACAGACATAGCTCTTCTACCCCCAGTTAGACATATGGAGCTGACACACTTGACACCTGTCTCCGATAAAACAGTTGAAGAGATCATCTGCAGCCTGAGTCCATCTACCTGCTGCCTGGATGTGTTACCCACCAGATTCCTAAAGTCTGTGCTGAGCAGTTTACTGCCTCAACTCACTCAGTTAGTCAATATCTCACTTCAGACTGGAATATTCCCAAAGGCCTTGAAAACTGCTGTCATTAAGCAGTCTGGATGCCACAGTACTGAACAAGCCCATATCAAACCTGCCATACTTAGGAAAAGTGCTGGAAAAAGTTGTATACCAACAGCTGAGTGACTTTCTCCTGTCTAACAATGTGTAACAATGCTTTCCAGTCAGGCTTTAGGCCCCACCACAGCACTGAGACAGCTCTGATCAGGGTGACAAACGACATCCCCCTAAACTCAGATGCAGGCAAAGTCTCTGTCCTTGTTCTGCTGAACCTGACCGCTGCCTTTGATACAGTTGACCATGTGATTTTATTACAGAGGTTAAAAGACTGGGTGGGAATCACTGGTATGGCTCTCAACTGGTTCAAGTCCTACCTTGAGGACAGGTGTTACTTTGTTGAAATTTGGAATTGCGTCTCCGACCGAATGGTTGTGACCTGTGGTGTTCCCCAGGGGTCGATCCTGGGACCCCTTTTATTCAATCTGTACATGCTTCCATTAGGCCAGGTAATACACAGCCATGATGTGTCCTACCACAACTATGCTGATGACACTCAGATCTGCATGTCGCTAACAGCAGGAGAACATGGGCCTGTTGATTTATTGTGTCACTGTATTGAACAGATTAGTCTGTGGATGCAGAATAACTTCCTCCAGTTAAACTCAGACAAAACTGAAATTTTTGTCTGTGGCCCACAGAAACAAAGAGAAAGTGTCATCAGTTACCTTCTGACGCTCTCTCTGGAACCTAAACATCAGGTCAAAAATCTTGGGGTAATACTCGATTCTGACCTGAACTTCACCAGCCACATTAAATCAGTAACATCAGCAGCCTTTTACCATCTTAAAAACATTGCCAGAATCAGAGGAATAGTCTCTAAACCAGACCTAGAAAGACTTATCCATGCTTTTATCTCTAGCAGGTTAGACTACTGTAACGGCCTGCTCACTGGGCTTTCTAAACGGGCCTTAAGACAGCTTCAGAACATCCAGAATGCTGCT
>JAVLVB010000458.1:277821-288168 GCA_032876305.1 Orestias chungarensis | reverse complement strand
GCACATTACTCCAGTGCTCAAGTCTCTGCACTGGCTTCCTGTCACTGAAAGAATAGACTTTAAAACAGCCCTGCTGGTGTACAAGTCTCTTCATGGTTTAGCCCCAAATTACATATCCAACATGTTAGAGCCATATGAACCAGCCAGGACTCTGAGAACCTCAGGTAGTGGCCTCCTGCTGATGCCCAGAGTCAGGACCAAACAAGGGGAGGCTTCTTTCCAGTTTTATGCTCCTAAAATCTGGAACAGTCTTCCTGAAGAGGTGAGACAGGTTTCAACTCTGCCGTTCTTTAAATCCAGGCTGAAAACAGCCTTATTTAACTGTGCATATAGCAACTGAGAATATTATTACTATTATTATTATTATTATTATTATTATTTTATCTTTATTTTAATTTTATTTCTTTTAAATTCAAAGCTGATTTTATTGTTTAATTTTCTGATCTTTTTTCCTATGTAAAGCACTTTGAATTGTCTTGTACACGAAAATGTACTATACAAAGAAACTTGCCTTGCCTTGCCTTGCCTAGCCTTTCCTTGCCTTGCTTTGCCTTGCCTTGCCTTGCCTAAATTGTCCTTAGGTGTGAGTGTGTGTCCTGTATGTCTCTGTGTTGCCCTGCGATTGACTGGCAACCTGTCTAAGGTGTACCCCTGCCTCTCCCCTGTTTTAAGCTGGAGATACGCGCCAGCAGACCCACCTGACCCCAATAGGGACATGGGTGTATAGAAATGGATGGATGGGTGAAAGGAAAGAGTTTTTTTATGAATTCTAATGAAAATTAGGCATAGTTTTGCCCCTGCTGCGTCTGCGCCAGAAAAATGTCAGAACAACTGAGTTCTTGCCCCCACTGGTGCCCTGGCTTCTTACTTTTTTTTGTAATGAATTTAACAAGCTTCTATAACGAGGCTATTATAGACTGCAGCCTCCCAGCTGAACAGGGAATTAGATAAGAGGGCACCTGGACACTTCAGCAGCCATCAAAGTAGATGCCAATCAAATTAGCCAAGGTCTGTGTTTCTTCTTCTTCTTCTTCTTCTTTTTCCAAAGACTGTGATCATCTCAAGTTGTTTTCTTCCTCCTGATTTACGGTTTTCATCTTCTTTCTTCTATACGCTGTCATTAAGGCAGATCTTATAAAATATTAACACCCAAATAAAGAACTTCACCTTTGCTTATCTGTTTTAAATATATAATGAGGCATTTCCTGAAAAGCACAAGCATCGCAACAGACTGCCTCCAGAAATTTATTGAAAAAAGAATAAGCGCTTCAAAGATTCGCATGGGCACTTAGTCTTTTCTGTTAGGCCAAAAATAAATAAGCACTCGATGGATCAGGAATCTGCAGTCTGCAAAACGGCAGGGTTTATACCACAGTAACACTTAGAGCTACGTAAATGTGGCACATTAGCGATGCTTAATGTGTTAAATAACATGCCAACACCATGTCAAGTAAGGTCAGTAATCAGCTATAAGACAAATGAAAGAATACCTTTCGAGGTAGGAGGTGACAATGTTGAAGCTTGACATTTGCACAGCTTTGAGTTGACATCCTTGTTTAAAACCTGATACTTTTATATTTAGTAAATATAAAATACATCTTATAGTCTGCTTCGATAAATATGCCAACAAATGGAAAGTCGGCAGGATGGATGCACGCTGCCTGGAGCAGGACTTGTCACCCTGGAAACCCAAAGCATGGAATAGCTAATTTTGTCCCTAAACGTCTATTTTATGTGAATAGCAAAACAGAATTCTAGGCCTATTATTATAACTCTCATGTTGTTTTATACTTTCATTTTCTATATTTTAAGTGGAGAGTGCTAAACTATCAACTGAATTGTGGAAAAACACCTAGGAAAGGGATGTTGTTAAATAAAATTAAAGTAGGAGACTGAGAAAAGATTAATTAGATTAGTGATAGAAATGTACCTCTTGACAACACTTGACACTGCATAATATTAAACATTGCTTAGATTACCTCTGTAATTAGAAAGGAAAATGGATTGCGTGGCAACTCTGTGCAAAGAAATGTAACTGTTAAGCCTCCAACTAACTTGAGAGTATTTTATAGGGAATGTTGCCCAAACATTCAAGTTGGAATGTAGCATTATATCAGCTTTATCTAAATGTCACTGCCCTAATGATTGTCGATTGTGTTTTGATCTCAAGTCTTCTTTCGTTTTCTCTGTTTGTCCTCACAGCTCCATGCCCTCTATAGCCGCCGCCCACAGCTTAGTCAGAATCCGTGCAGCCTTTTTTCTTTTTTATGTGTTCCGGAGGACTTGATTTCCGTCCTTAATGCTTTTATAACCCTGCCACTGTCTCCAGGCAACTCAAAGGCTGTTGAGCTCGTTAAGTCTCTATCCCCCAAAGAGGCTGAGCTCCTTTAAGATTTTATTCACTTCTAGAAGCTGTGAATGTTTCTGCTGAAGATCAGATCAGGTTTACACAGCAAGCACTTTGAGAATAATTAGAGCAGTTTTAGTGTTAGACAGTCTGGGCGCTCATTAAACTTCTATTAATGTGGATATCTGAAGCAGTCGGTTTTGACGTAGCTTGGCTTTTCAACATGTAGAAGGTTAGTCTAACCTTTTCACTAATTATTTATTAATAATTTATTAGTATAACTGTTAGACTCATTAATGTTATTGTTTAATGTAGGGCTATTAAACAGGTATTTTCAGTTTTTTAAGAATTTAAATAAAATAGATATCAGTTTATCTTTAAAAAACAACTGGGAATCGGTTTAACTCTACAATAAATTCCACTCTCTCCGTATTGCAGTGTCCTTGATAAATGATTTTTTTGATGAATAACAATTATAAGATTAAATTTTAAAGACTATTTGTATATATCTGTTTTTCTTTGGACTTGTAAATGTATTCAATATCTGTGTGACTTTAACAATAAAATTTAAAGCATAAATGCTTATCTGCTGTGATGTGCATAGCTATTTAAAAACCAGTAGCGTTGATTGCCGTTCATTCAATGTAATGTATATGTGCAGATTGTAAATGGTCTAAGTTCAATAATCATTTTTGCAGCATGATTTACAGGCAATTAATTTTCCATAATTATAGTTAGTGCATTTTTGCATTATCCTGTAATTTTTATTAAATGTAACAACTACTTTCTATATATCATATAATATCTCCAACCTCCAATGGAACTCACCCCCTATAAGCCCTATATGATCAGTCCTAAATACAGTCATTTTCAATATATCAGAATAGATATTCTGATAGGGCTACAAGGTATTCTCTTATACTCGTCTGGTGATGATGATGATGATGATGATGATGATGATGATGATGATGATGATGATGATGATGATGATGATGATGATGATGATGATGATGATGATGAGGATGATGATGGAACATCATCAGGTGGAAAACCTGTGAAAGTGATGTAACACAATACACATTCACAACCCCATTACTGTCTGGCTTTGTCATGAGACTAGAAAATTAGGAATCCACAGCTTTTATTTTGGCTTCATGATTTGATCCTTCATTGTTTCTGAGATTAGTTGGAAGTGAAGGCGACGGTCTCAAATTGTACAGGATATTAAACTATCTTATACGTATGGGTAAACTAAACTTTGGGGACAGAGCAAAGAATCCGTGAGAAGAGACACAATGATTACAGTTCAAAAATACATGTGATGATCTCAGCTTTAGATCTAGGGTGAGGACCACCATAATCCTGCAAAGTAAATTCTCTTCTGAATCAAAATGAGTCAAATGAGATGAGAAATACAGGAAACAAACTACAATGTGGGCTCACAGTCCCTGCTAGTCTCAACTTGTGACCAGGTCTATCATGTCTGTTTTTAAGCTATGGGTATAAAATGGAGCAAGAAAATAACAGGAAGAGGATTAAAAACTTGCAAAGTAGAGTAGAAAAGCATATCCAATATTCAACTTTCAAAGTGTTCACCTTCTAGCTATAACAACATTGTCAGTGCTAATTCTCCATGGTAATGTTTGGGATGTGCAATCATTTATAAATACTATGAAACAATAAGAAACCGTACCAAGCTTATGGCAGTTTGTGTTAGTGCCACCACAAACCACAGATTTTGACTGTTTCTTTCACCCAGTTTTAATTGGTGAAGCATCTATTAGTAAGAACTGGAGCCTCAACCAAAAAGAGCAGCGTCTAGAGCTCCTTTTTTATTTAACCTGATTTAAGCAAAATCACTTCTTAGGGGATGATTAGTGAAGCAAAAATATCCATGTCAAACACATTCTTGGTGGTGTTAGTATTATTTTTTGTTTTTGTAGGCAATAATTAAAAAATGTGTGGAATTAGTCCTAGAAATCTGAAAGTTTGTCTAAAACAACAAAAGAAATATCTCATTTTGAAGTATGTATACTTTATAAACATGTCCATGCGGCTTGGATTAGGTTTTGAGGTTTAATTATAATAAAGATATGAAAAAAAACACACAAAAAACAGCTTACACACACACAAAATAAACCCACACATCAACAAGACACAACACCCAAAGGTTTTTTATGGTAGATGTCATCATTAAGATAAGAAAGGACAGTACATGTGTTTAAAAGAAAGTAAAAAATGTATTTATGTATTACAAAAAAAAAGCCAGATAACTCACAAAAAATTGGCAAAATAACTATTATAACACCCATCTTTGTTTGGAAATATTACTTAAAGCTCAGGCAAACCATAGAAAAAAAGTTAATTTTTACTGGATATTTTACACATTTGTTAATTCAAACTAAAAGTGTGTTTTCCTTAAGATATTTTTTTTCCAAAGCAAATGTTTTGCAAGCTTTGAATGGATAAACCAACAGCTATTTTGATGTGGAATGAATATTGTGCAACACTAGGTCGTGTCTTTGACAATCTTGTCAGTGAATACTTTGTATTTGCCATCGAGAAGAAATTAAATGTCTTGCTAAAAGCAGACTTTGGTCAATAGTACGACGATGCCAGGAAACAGTGTTCAGCTTCAAATAAGGAAATTTCTCTTTTACAGAGCTACCACTGTTCACAAAACTAGTAAAATGTAACTTTATAAAGTTTGACTATTTCTACTTTGTATTTATCGGCATTTTACTGAAAAATTGGAGAACCTGCTTCCTTCAGTTACAAAAACAATCATTTTGGGGGGATTTTATTTCAAATGGATAAACAGACTACTTTAGATTGTTTTCAAAAAAACAATAGAAATCATGCATACACAATAACATATTTGTTTATGCATGCTAAAATACATTTCTTTTAAAAACAGAGGGGAACTGGGCAAAACAGATATGCCGCAATGTATAATGTGTACATTTCCACACAATAATTTCTGTCCTCAGACTGTCTGATGCTTTCTTTTTTATCTGCCAGACTGAAGCAAAATGAAACAATTGCTGTCAGATCCTTTAATCTCACAGAAGACCGTCAGGGACAACAAGCAAGTGCTTTATATTTTATTGGCACAGTATGTTTTCACAGTTTCCACAACTTTACCTGCTCTGTGGTTGTATTTCTTTTCAAACAAACTGTAAGAAGCAGCTTTACATCAGACGCTGTATTGGCTACTGGGAGCTCTGAAAATCAATGGTCATTGTAGATCACTGAAATCAGAAACACATTTTTACTGGAACCAACTAAATATGCTATTTCATATCATTTGTTGGACCTAACTGACTCACCTGTAAAATATATTAAATGTAAGTATTATTATGCAAACCTAATCACTGAGTCCTATTCCAAAATAAAGAAAATGACAGTTATTTGTCTCTGCAAATCGAGTTGATAAGGTAATGTCCATTTTATACGTACCATTTTCACTATACAAAAAAAAAAATTTCTGCACAGCTGTTTTTCTTGGTATCTAATCCTATGAAACAGATTTAAAGTTGCAAAGTTCAAAAGCTACTATTTTCTGCATTTTTATGATTACACACAAACTGAATTGACTTTGCACATTTTGGTACTTTAGGAGCTGTTCTCCGCAATACATTTAATCAAACAAAGCCGATATGTGGCATTAGGAAGAGTGTGTTGAACATACATACAAATGGAAACTCAGAACTGTCCCTGGACGTCACAACCGGACATTATATCAACTGTTGAAAATCCATGCACGAAGTGGATATTTATTTAATAGTTACTAGTTGGCTATTGTTACAACCGATAAAATGATTTTAAAAAAGCATACATTTTCAACACATAACCGGAGTATATACTGAACTTAGTCATGCCAAAAAACCAATCACAGCAAGTGCTATCAGATCAACTTTTGAAAATCCATTTGTGTTGGGTCTCATGAGTGTTTTATGCTTTATTTTGATTGCAATGGGTGTACAAAGCAGCTAAGTATATTAGTTTACTAAAATGGTGGTAAACTTCCCAAATCCTATTCCCTATATTTGTGAATTGTAAGGACTGGTATAATTACGTGATCCTGTTCAAGTTATATTATTAAATTGTTCATCTTGCTTTTATCAGTATTTGCTCTGCAAGATATTTGTTACATGTAAGACTACAGTTGTTAATCTAGGACACCTTCAGGTTATAAAGAAAAGACCTTAGTGAAGTTCCTCTCCAGGCTGTGTTTCAGCAAAAACACTAGTAAGGCTGAGTCTGGCTTTTGAGTCAAAATTGTATATCAAAATTACCAGCAAGCGATGTTAAATATGCAGGGGGAAAGCATGGAGATATATAACAACATTGCTATCAGAACTGCGATCACATGCAATCACTGTAGCTACATTACCAGTGGACTGAATGTGAGCTTCTCCTGTGACAGCATCAGTGTTGCAATTACATTTGATTACATTTTAGTCAAGACAGAAAATTCAGATTCCATTTCTGTCTCTCTGAACCTCAAGATAAAAATGTATATTTGATTTAAAGCAATAGTGAAGGTGAAGAATACTAAATCTATTTAGATTGTAAAATCTAAAGTGCAGGATTGTCTGTGTGCTTGTCGTCTCTACAGCTTCCTATTTTATCGCCAAACCTTGCGTCACAAAGCCCTCCACACGAAGCCTGATTTGATTTTTGGCTATTAGGGTTCACTGTGTCAAGCATATTTCTTTATAAAAAGCTGTCTGTCTCCCACACCTTTCCCAGGGCTGTGCAGTCTGTCACACAAACGGAGCGTGTCCATCTGTCCTTTCCCATTTACGCTATGTTGTTTTCTCACCACTGTGGAGCCCCGTCAATGTAATGCAGGGACAGTTGACAGCTGTTTGTTGATTCGATGCCACGGCTTATTTCCTCCGCCTGTTTGTTTGGATGTCACCGTTCAGTAACGTCAGCGGGTGAGCTGGTGTGTTTCTGTTTTGAGACCCACTCCTGACATCAGGACACAGATACAAACACAGCTGGTCTTCTTTTCAGACAGTTGTGACCAACTTAAGTCAAACTGATGAATGGAAAAACCGTTCAGCATAACAGTTTTCAAAACTCTCTTGTGTGCAAATCAAAACAAACTTCCTCATGTATATTCTATATGTATTCACTGTAACTGGTATGCTCCTAAGGTAGTTGATCTCAAATATCTTTAAACCAGCTTGCCACTGATAGTGTTTCGATATTGACGGTTTAACATCAATACATATTAAACTCAATTATTAAAATTCCATTACACTAATAGATGATTTTTAAACAATAGTTTAGGCATTTTTATTTTAGTAACTTCATATCCACTGGCACTACATGAGGAGTTTCAATTTACTCAGAAGTTAACGTTTCCAAGTTATAAGTAAGAGTGATTTAAATTAATTAATAGAGTTAAGTTCCTGTTTCGTTAGGTACAAGTATTGAAACGTTCTATCCAACCGGAACTTTCATTTGCAAAATGGCTGCCTTTCATGTAAAAGTTAGTGACAGTCATAGTGTGCCTTTAAGGATTTATATGACATTCAATGCCTTCCAATCTCATTTGCAGATTTTTTTTTGCTAAAAATTCTGAAAAGCACAAGATGGAAAACAAATAGACATTTATATGTGAATGACCATGGCAAAAAACAGCAACACGTCTCCCAAGGGTGTTTTGAGTAAATTAAAGATTGTGATGGTGTGGATTATATGCTTGGAATGATGTGAAATCAAGAAATAAAACTAGAAATAGCAATTTGAATATTAAAGCAAAACTAAAGAAGTGTCAGTCTTGGTTGATTTTGGCGGTAAAAAAAAAGCGGTAGTGTTTGCCTGAAGGAAGACTGTACTTCCCATGAGGACTAGTGCATAGCGTCGTAAAATCTTCATCCGATCGCCTGCAGTTGGATTCAAGTACATTTCTGTTTCCAGTGGCTGTATGAAGGATGAAAAGCGATGAGGAAATTAATTTAATTGTGGCGAAGCAATGTCATATGATGATGTTGAAAATAAGAAACATGGGAAAGTGACCTATGCCGTAAAGCCGTCAGCAAATATGTAGTTGTTTTGTGTGGCAGGATTCCGGCCACCCAACTCAAAGTTGCTTTTTGCCCGTTAAAGCGTTACGGACCCCCTTGACAGAGGTGTCATTCAACGGGCTGTTTGTCGATGTATAATCACAAATTTTCGAAACTATTTCATTAAGGTTGAAAGTTATTTAGTGTTGCTTTAATGTTCTGAAAACAGAAATAGTCTGGAAAAAATCTAAAAGTAAAAAAAAAAGTTTTAAAACCAGATCTGCAAGCTTAAAAATAACTGCATTTTACATTATTTTGCAATACCTCCGCACCCAGCACTGAATGTCAGCAGGTTAAAACTAGGATGTTAAATGCTATTTCAGTTCTGGCCATATCAAGATCATGAATTTCCTCAAAGAGATAAAACTACCTATTATTAAACTGTTAAGGTTATAATAAATAGCTGTGTCTGCATTGGAAGAGAACTTATAAAGATTAAATAATACTGAACATCTTTTGTTGCATTTGGCAGTACACAGATAAAAGCTGCTTTGTTTTGATTCATGAAATAAGCACATATTTAAGGTACTTTTAAGAGCATAAGTAATGTTTTATACTGTGTAAAATGTTGTATATCAATTTACTTAAATATATTACTTTAATCTTTATCTTATTTTATGACAGAAATAAATATAATTTCCATTCAAAGTTTAATTCTGTAATAATTTTGGTTATTTGTTTTAACCAAGAGTTTTTTACTCCTATTATTATACATTAGCAAATTAAACGTTTTATTGTTTTTTCATTCAGTATCCTATGTCATACTCATAACCCAAGCCTGTCAAATCAGGAGTGGTTCTGACCAAATCTAGGTAAATAAAATACTTACAATTTGTCTTGCTTTTAACCAAACAGTTTCTAAAACAGAAGGTTGTGTCTTAGTTTGTTTTTTTTGGTTTTTTTTGTTTTTTTTTCAATTTACTGTGGAGAGAGATTTTTTGTCAGCAGAGAGATATTCATTTCTTTGTTGTTGGTTTTATTTTGGTTTTACCAAAATAGAGTGGAATACCATGACATTTTGATCTATAGTGCACGCAGTACACTCTCAGTGCAGTTTAGTAAAATTAATGTTTGTTTATTATTGGAAAGCAATTATAAGAGCTTCAGTTTTTATAAAGCTTTGATATTCTATTTAATTCAACTCAGGTATTTTATAAAGCACCAGTTCAGAATGCAGCCTCTCAAAGCACTTCACAAGAAAAAACTTTTTAATCCAATCATACACACAGTTTTAGTTGATCCTTTATTATTCAAATGTTTTCAACCAGCGAACGTTTAGCATTCACTCCGTCAAGTCCAGCATGCCAAGAGAGTGGATGACAGCTTAATAGTTTGCATGCATGTAAAAACAATGGAGAGGAAAAACTCCCCGTTCACAGGAAAAAATCTCCAGCATAACTTGCCTAAACCAACCTAATCGAGGTCTGACAGGTACCACACTTCTAAGATTTTTTCATTAATATTTTAAATGTAAATTGTTGCATTGAGATTTAAGAAAACGTGTGAGTCTGAATTTCAAATGTTATTTTGTTTACCAGGCTGTAAAACGTCTTTTGCACACTATTAATTTTATTAAGCACCTGTTTGCATACAGATACTTAAAACTGCTATTTTTAACAGAGACCGAGTCATGTTCTAAATCATGCATGAGTGTAAACAGGATTGGGAGGTTCAATATCGGACTAATTTGTAGGATGGGCAAGATGGGAAAGAGATCTAAACAACTTTAAATACAATATGATGTTTAAACCCAGACAGGCTCATTGTAACGTAAACACAATTCGAGAACATTTACTCAACACAATGACTCCAGTTTAATCAGACGGGTGTCATAACCAAAAACATACACACAAAGACACCTTGTTGCCAGGAGAGTTGACAAGAGAATAAAAAGATTTGTTCAAGATGATGTATCCA
>JAVLVB010000458.1:238728-277721 GCA_032876305.1 Orestias chungarensis | reverse complement strand
ACAGCTCAGTGGGGCGGTGATGTGCAGAGGCCTGTGCCTCCTAAATCAAACAGTCAAATTTTAAAAATGGATGGCCCACAGCAGCGAAACATTAAAGCTGTTTCCACTCTGTCAACTGGAAATGTATGGAAAAAAGCCATAGCAGACGCTGTCATCAACACTGCACAGCAAAGACCTGTAGCAGAGTGATAAAGGTTTGTGTTGAAGGGGGCAGGGAAACAGTTTAGCATAAACTGTAGGAATCTTTTCCAGGTGAGTGCTTTATAGGCTGCTTAGTCGGGACATTTTCTTTAATACCAGCTGGGCATTGTGACATAGTATACTAACACAAAAAAAATTAAGCAGTCGACATTACTTTAAATAAATGCTCTTGAAACATCAAAGAAATGCCAAAGCTCCCCTAAGGGAGTCTTAATAAATTCTTACTCATTTCAGATAAATTCAAAGACAAAAAAAGTTAAGCATTTAAACCCAATAAATGTTTTTTTTTCTTCTTTTAATTCTAGAACATAAAATTATGTGCTGGTTGGTGCAATGACAATATTAGATTCTGAAGGATCTATACGATACTCTTGCACTAAAGCATTTATTTTATTTTTCTAATGTTAATCTTCATAAAACAGCATCGATGTAACAGGGGAGTAATTTACTCAAGGGCTTTTGAGGTTGTTCAGTTTATACACCTTTTTTTTTTGGGAGATTGGCAACGCTGTCTGATACCAAGTGTACTTTAAGACCTAAACACTTCAATTTGTTCATTGAATGTCAATTGTACTTAACACAAACTGGCAAAATTGTAAAAATTGATTAAAATCTGTTAGGAAATACTTTTTGGCCTAAACGTTCATATGGACTGGCAATGGTTTTGCCTAATGATATGACAAAAACCAAACATTGTATTTAAAACCCTAAAAACATTAGATTACTAAACTTTTTTATTTGTCTAGGTATTAGATATGGTTTCCAAACACTTCCAGCAGCTTTTAGGACATACAGTGGGTAGATTATCCAGGAATTTTACACAAGTAAGACTAACAATAATTTATGACAACATTACTCAAGGAGTGAATGGTATAAAAAGCTAAAACTAGTCGGAGATGTTTTTTATCTACTCAGTAGGCATTTTAAAAATGTAAGCTTTACCGAAATTGTAAAATTAACTGAGCAAATGCAACACATTGACTATAAACATTCCTGAAATGGCCAGTTCAGCTTTTAATGTTCTCTGTGGTAGGAAATGCAGGTTGATTTAACATTGGCAAGCGTTAATGATCTAAAATTAACAAAAAAACAATGTCCATACATTTGTCTTATATACCTGCTTATCCTTTAACAAACCAATATCTTGGAAGGAAACAATTTGAAATGTTACTGTTCTGCATTATAAAAGTGCGTGTCTGATTTTCAATCTCTAGCACGTCAAAGCCTGTTGTTAAACAAACTCAAGAAAAAATGTAATCTTTTACATCTGCCACCATTGCTACTTACGAGAACATTTTTGTTAAAGCTGATTTCGTGATTATCCTTGAATGAATTATCCTCTGTTTTGTAAGGAAAGAAAATGAGCATAAAAAAATTTATATATTGAATAATGAATATTTTAAATAAACCCTTCGCATTTTGACAAAGGCTTGTGAAGATTAAAGTAAGCAGTGCTTGTCTTCTCTTATCACCAGAGCCAGTTAGTCTTACACCTTGATGTGCCTGCAATTCATGCAAGACATAAAGTAGAATCCCTCCCTGATGCTGCGTATCTGATTCGTTGGGACAGGCATCCGCTGCGTTCAGAGAAAAATTCCATCTATCAAGCGGTGAAGATGTAAAAATGTCTGTTTTTCTTTAATGATGCGCTGTTATTGCAGCCTGTCGCTTCATTCATTTCACAAAGCCAAGACAGAAATTACATTCAACGCGAACGACAAACCCATGGGCTCCAAATGACTTCAGCTAAGTCGCTAATTTGATTTAAAAAGAGAAGACAATAAAATACTTTTGAAATGGATGTTGCTTCAAAGTTGTATATAAAAAGAGACACAGGCTGCAACATGACAACTTTACCAATTGGTAATGTTAGTTTAAGAAGTCATTTAAGGGTAAAAGCATTTTTTGGCCCTGCTTTAATTTTGGCAAATCATACTTACAACTTTCAATTTGTTTCTGGTAGTTTCAATAACGGAATTAAGATTAAAAGTGCTCATGCAGTCATGAATGAATTTCCAATCTCTTATGCAACATTGTCAATTCTGTCCTGATCTCATGGCCTCTTCTGTTAGGGCTCAGCAGAAGTCTCCTTTGGCCTTTGCCATTTTGTCTGTAGGCTTTTGATGAGTCTGCAGTAAAAACCTCTCTTCCTCTAATGAGTTTTTTTTAATTCTTTTTAAACTTGTTCATCGTGAAACTTCCGTTGGTCTTATGTTTTATTAATTGTATGTGTTTTATATTCAAGCATATAGCAAGTAAGGGGCTTCTTTTTTGACATCCATTGTTACCAAGAACAGGGTTTGGAAACTTCTGTACCACAAGCTAGACTAGCAAGAATGAATGTGTAAAACCTTATGTAATTTTTATAAAAACACTGCAATTGAAAAATAGTAATACTTTGGCAAGTACACCAGCTTGTTTGGTCACAACCACGTCATTATCATTACGAAACCAATTCCTTTCAGCCTGAAATAATGCTTGTTGCTTAAAACTTAATTACAAGACAAAAAAAAAACCTTGTCTTAAGTTTACAAATTAAGGATGGAACACAACTAAAGGAATCCCTAGATGATTAATATTGACAGATTTTACAGTAAACCCTTACTTTGTCCATCCTCTGACAGAAACCAGGTTTTTGCCACATTTGTCTGTATTGGATGTTCACAAGTCATTTGAGTCATGTCCAGGTCAAGTATGCCATCTATGAATTACTCAAATTAACATTTTATCCCGGGGCATAACTTAAAATATGAACATTTAAATATGTTATGTCCAAAAATTCTTGTTACATGTTATCAAACAGGCATAAAATGCATTAGCTAATTTAAATTAGGTTTTAGTATGTATTGAATAATATTCAACTCATCCATCCATCCATTTTCTATATGCCCTTGTACCCTATTGGGGTTGGGTGGGTTTGCTGGCGCCTATCTCCAGCTTACAATGGGCGAGAGGTAGGGGTACACCCTGGACAGGTCGCCCGTCCATCGCAGTCAGCTCATACAAAATATAAATATTTACTTGTGTTAACTTGAAAACAATACCAGTTTAAAAAGTGTTAATCCTCCACTTTATACCAAACCATATACGGTGTACAGCAGAGGACGCTAATCATTTATACCGTTTATAACCCTTATCTTTTGGTATAAAATGTGGTCTAGATAACCTTCAATAATTTTCAAAAAATGTATTAAGTTATTAAACTTCCTTGCTCTTTGATTTAACATATTTACGCAAAGTTAGCAAAATCAAAAAAAAAAAATTTGATTGATTGAAAGTTTTTGTCTTTGTAAAATAAATTAAAGGGCTTAAAACAAACATAGTTTTGCTTTGCTGTAAGATTTTGAATGAAGATCCATCCAAATCTATTGCTTTGATGCGCTGCCTCTCTCAGTTCATTAATGCTTTTTTTCTCTGCTGTAGTCTTTCACAGTCTGTCTAAGGGCATTAGTAAGGTTAGCTGCTTTGGTAAAGTCCAGATAGGTTAATTTAAGCATCTCAGACTACCTTTGACTTGTACATCTGACATTTCAGGATTCAACTTAAATAATTCTTATTAATGCAGGAAACCTACCCAGAATTCCGTTATTCATGCAGCATAGTGTACGCCTATCCTCTTACTTTGAACAATACAATGTTCCATCATTTTATAAAACTGTGAGCCTGACATGAATTTTTTCTGTCTTTCCAATAAACAAATAAACACCAATAACATTTAACAATCTTCGTTTTCGTTCATAAGAAAACAATTCCTTGCAAATCCACATATCAAATTGAATCTGAACAATGTGTAATGCATGCTATTACATGACAAATCTCAAGCTTTCACAAAGTACAAATGTACAAATAAAATTAGTTAGTGTGATGTAATCATGAAAACCTCTGACAAGACCAGTCATGGATGCAATCAGAGTCCAAAGGGGGTTGAGTATGCAGGTTGGAAGTCGGCCAGTCTTCGACTGTCTTCAACTTCAAAACTGTCCATTGTGCAGAATGTCAGCAATGAAGAAAGGGAGCCTCTCAGGAGAGCTTTGGATGGGGAAAAAAGGAAATAACTACACTGCTGCAGTCTGGAGGTTACATTTTGAAGTAATATTTCAAGAATCTTTGAGCCAAAGCAGGTTAGTTAGCAAATGTTATTAATTTTTGTATGACAATTAAACTAAGGTATATTACAAATGCAGTGTAAGATGAGCAGACAATTTTAGGAATAACACAAAACTTGATGTAATTTTAAATTTTAAATTCGGGGTTTAGATGACATCACACTTGGATGTTTATCATAGGTTACGCTATAGATTAAAGAACTGACTTAGCAAATCACACTGAAGATTAGACACCTTAATGTCTTTACTTCTTTATTGAAAATTTTAAAACACAAGCATCAGTGTTCAAAAAATCTGGTAGCAACAAAAACATTAAAAACATGTAACCCTTCTGCTTTGTATCAATTGTTCAGGCTGGTGGTGGTGATAGAATAGTGTGGGGGATAGGTTCTTGGCACAATGCAAGCTTTTGCATCATTCGAGCATTGCTACTTGCAGCAAAATAATGCACAACGTCACAAAGTTAAAATCATCTCTTTACTGTTCTCCATGGGCCTCCAAAAGCACCAGCTAGTATCAATTTATTTTGTGCGGATGTTTGAAACTCCGAATTGAACTGAACTGAATTAAAAGATGGTAAGCTATAATTGATATGGCATATCATCTACAATCTCTAATTTGGAAATATGTTAGTATATTTTCTCGATAATAACAAAAGCATTTCAAACTACTTTAAACTCAACCCAACAGCTCTCCTTTCTTATGTGCAGCTGAAAAATGCTAGCAATTATGTGACACTGTGATGTCACTATGTAGATCAGCATCTCGGAGGAACATTCGATACCTTGCTGAATTGCTGCCACAAAGAACTAAGGCAGTTCATGAAAGCTAAAAGGGATCCATGTTGTCCAAGGCACCCACACTGTTGTCTTCAAGTCATTTCTGTGTGACTTTAGCTAGACACTTTGGATCATTGTCTTACTGGAAATGAAAAAAAAAAGTGTTCCCCAGGATTTCCCTATATTTTGCTGCATTCATTTCACCATTACAAGCCTTCTAGTACATTATGCTGAGTGGCATTATAGACTCTGTATGCCACAGATCCCTAAGATTTCCTACTACGCGTGGTTTTCTCCATCCACTATTGTACATTTCTTATCCCTAAATGCTCATCACCTTGGTCTTGGTACGTTTATTTTCTGTTATCCATTTTATTGAAGAAACGTGGGGAAAGCGATATGAGTTAGAAGAACATTTAGAAAACGGTTTTTACAAATTAATTCAACAACAGCTTTTGAGTTTTGCGATTCAGACATTTGAAACTGTTTTCGTTCTGAACTGCAAAGCCCTGGAAACACTGTAATGTACTTATGTACTAGACTACAGTAACTGTGGTCAGTTGTTGTAAGTTTTTTATTTTTTCACATTATTCTATTTTATTCTTTATATATATATATATAAATATATTTATATATATATATATATATATAAATAAGGTGTTGCTGTTTTCAACAGTTGTATTGTAGGTTACTGCAGTTTTATTTAAAAAATAATTCGAGCCCATAGAGTAATAAAAATTAGTAGCTACACTATCATAAAACAACAATTAATTTTCAGTTCAGGGGCTGCTCCTTCCCACCTGTTTTCATTAGTTACTATTAGTACATACTAAGGCTACCTGTAATTATTTTTGCCCTGAGCACAGTTAGCAACATTATAATCCAGGCCGATTTAATCAGTTCTTGTATTGTTGCTGAACATTTACAGTACACGCTTTATTGACTGACTAGCCAACCTGGGGAAAACCTGTGCCTGTGTGTGATTAAAAGGCCACATAATAGAATAATTTCACCTTGTCTTTGCAGGTGTAAACATATTACAGAATTATAGAACATACGGTGCTAAGCACAATAGGTTGCCAGAGGCATTTTGTTGTGCATGAATAAAACAAAGAGTGCCGTCACGCAATTATTGATTTTGCTTTGAAGTGAACACTCTGAGGGAGCATTCAACCAAAAAGGTCAAGAGAAATTAGATGGGACTCTCATTATATTATTAACATTCCCCATCGTGTCCAGAAAGGGAGTGGATTCTGCCTTTGTAGTCTCAACAGAATAATGTCACGCTCACAATTCCCAAATGCTTATGACTCAAGGAGATTATGTTCCAGCTGCTCCTTCAACTAAGGTAGGCATTTTAACAATTACAGTAAACTGAGCCATTTTGGATTGCATTTAAGGAATTTTCTGATGTTTAAATGAATAAGACACTGTACATAAAAGAGTGCAAAACAAAATAACTGGCACCATCTTGGAGGCTGCTTGTAGGAAAATAAATACAGAAAAGTCTCATCCCTTGATGGAAATAATTGCACTGCTTCTTCTTCAATCTGCTTTCCAGCTCTGCATGAGACCCAGGACTCTAACTTGGATAAATTTTCATAGCCTTTCAACAGCTTTCCATTTTAGTCAGCGTGAAACTAGCATACGAGTAAAATAGCAGTTGCAAACCATAAATAAACACCACCACTGTTCACAGCTTAACAAGAGGACACGACGCTGAATGTGTAGTACCTATCTGATAACGCTTCCCTGAAGAGACAGGCTCCTCTAACCACCCCTTGCCATGGCAACGCATTTGTTTGTTTTTTCGTCTGTGATCTTTTTTGTGTTCTCTTATTCTGCAGATCTCTTGACAAGTTGCCAAATTACATCAGGAAAAGCACAAATATAAGTGATGTTGCTTTGAACACAGCCAAAAATAAAATATGCGGTATCTCAATGTGGCTTAAAAATGCATCCTTTATAAAAGCTGTTCATAAGCTGCAGCTTGAATAATGATTTTCTGCCTGCAGCATGAAGAAATATTGCATCAGTTAAAGTCAGGAACTTATACCACTCCTACAGAGAAATATGTTTATTTTATATTCAAATTGTGTTTTCATGGTCACAAGATTACATAGCAATAAAGGCAAATCTAAAGAGGTTTTAGGACATTTCACATATTGGAGACAGTGTCTCAATCAGTTGTTCTTATCCAGTATGCAGCAGAATTTTTTTTTCCACCCACAAATAGAGGAGGGGGTTTGTGAGTACTGCCATTCATGGGGTAGAGAAACTGAATATACAAGCCTCTGTTCCATCCACACTCTCCCTAAGGTACGCAAAAGAATCCCTCTGCTTTGATGAAACAGCAGATGGGAAATCGAGAAAAATCTGAAAAGTGCATGAAAACCATCCAAATTCAGGTCAGTTGTTGTGCACATGGGTCAGGCAAGTCAGGCTTTTTGCAAAAATTTAATTAGTGCGGCGGTATTGGGCAAATAAAGTTATGTTGTTTTTTTTGTTTTTTTGTTTTTTTTGTTTTTTAACTGTGAGAAGAAACTAAAGTAGCCAATAAAGATAATGCATGCACTATGTGACTATGCAAATGCAAAGCAGAAAAACCTTAGGCTGGGATTTCTACAAGGACCTTCATGACACAAGGCAAGATTGTTCCAAACTGTACCACCAAATGTATGTCACATCGGCATGAGCTGATCTGGACCACGTAGCTGAGTTATAATTATTTATATACCCCTATTAGATTGGGTTCAAAGTAATGTTTTCTTTTCTTCCAACTCTGAGTAATGTTAAGACCAGAGTCCACAGTTAATTCTATTAGAAAATCTGTGGTGGGAGTTTGAGATCAGGGTGATGGAAAAAAAAGGTTGTTGAAAGATTTTGAATAAAAACATTTTAGGCCTGAGTATCTCAAGGGCGTAGTCAATTTTAGTTATTACTATATCTCATGTCCTCTGCAAAGCAAGCTTTTTATGAAGGTTTCTGGGGGCTAAAAGCCAAAAATGTGTTTTGTTAATGAGGGAAACAGCATAAATAGGCATATGCTTAGCTTATTAAATTAAGCAGTTTTTGATTATGTCTGACTCTCCAACATCACTTAGTTCCAACCAGATATAGGATGTGAAGAGGTAATAACAAGCTGTACAACAATGAAAAAAAATCTGGGTCACCACAAAAATAAAGTTCACAAAATATCACAAAATACCTTCCCAATGAAAAATCTGATCTATAAATACCTCTTCAGCCGCAGCTTTACAGCTGTTGCAGGTAGACCTGACAAATGCATACTTCAGAGCTTGTTACAAACTTGTTAGGAATAATTAGATTTTTTCCGATGACTCTCATGTCAGATGTTCTTGAATACAAAAGTTCAGTTACTTAATAAGCAAATAATCAAATGCCTGAAAGCAAACATTCATGTTTGTGGCTTGTTTCATAAGCCAACATAGAAAAACTAGCATTTTTGTAGAGTATAGTACGCGATATAGATTATTCTTGCTACTAAAATCAAAATGCTTTTTGTTTAGTATCTGTCAACCAGTCCAGTTGTATGCACAAATATTAAGTATAAATATATAATATGCCTAATGTCACAGGTCTTACAAATTGTTATCATCTCCTGTGCGTCAATTCATCAAAATCCTGTCAGAGACGTTGTAAAAGCTGTAAAGAATTTGAATTTTAAACTGTTCACCCTCCTGATCACACATTACGCCTATTATACTCCACCAGATAAAATCCCATGGGAAAAACTGTAAAGTCTTTTGCAGCACAGATTACAGTTTGATGAGAAATATTGTGGAGTTTTAATATTTTCAAAATCTAGTTACATCCAAAGTTAATACAATTAGACACTGAAGCAGACCTGTCTGAGAACAACCCTCCTACAATTGATTTAATCTGATCAGACATTTGTGAAAGCTTGAGATTATTATTTGGTGACTCGGAAAAAACTGAAGCACGATTGTCCTCCGCTGACTTTTTTTTTCCATCAAAGCTCGTTTAAATTTTATTAAGTGACAGAAACGCTCATAAGCATGTGCTACTTGGTGGCTATGAATTGAATTAACTAATAAAAGAGCCAAATTATGAAATTCACTTAATTACCCTTGCACACTAAGTGATGTGCATTAAACAATCTTCTTGCTTCAAAGGATTCATTTAAGCTGTTGTTTGCTTATTTATTCCAACCTCTTGTCCAATAGCAAGAACATTTAAGAATCCATTAAAATACCATGCAATAGCTTTAAATACTTTTTTTGGGTTTTTTATTTATGTGTGAATTGTAGCCCGTTGTATTCTTAAACTGTTTGATCAGATCCCTATTCACTGTGACTCTCATTTGCCTTGACATTTTCCCTTGCACTGTGCAAGGAGTAGCCATAATGTGTTGCCATGTGGGAAGAGTCATGAAGCCAGAGGCTACCAGCCGAGCCACTCAAAGCCAAAGTCAGAGCTGTGCCTGCCCTTCACATGCACCCACAACACGCACCCATGAGCCCACAGTACATTTTCAGCCGCTGACTTTCATTACAAATGAGTGTTTTGCCAATGTTTCCAGCCTAGGAACACAGCTCTCACTCTCTCTCTCTCTAAAAAAGGGAGTTTGCTTCACGTGTTTCACAGGCCTAGTAAAAATAATGAAACTTGTGATCTATATTCATTTCACTCCCCTATGTGTTTTCTCCAATGAAGCAGATTTCAACTATGAAAATTCACATCTATATACAGTAGCTAGCACCTATGCAGCATGAAGAGAGGGTTTTACTCCTACAGGGGCCAGCATTTGGCAACCTCACTAATGGGATATGGTCCACAGCTCCACCTGTTCCAATGAATTTCTCTTCATGGATTCGACACTGTCACGTGGGATGAGGCAATTGGGAGGTAATGTGGAGGTAGTGGTTTGTTAGACAGAGGCTATCATCCCTGATTTTAGGAATATAAATCTGCTGGCCATTTAAAACTCAAACATCATCCCTGGTTTCTCGGAAGCCCTGGGGGTTGTGGGGTGGTGGTGGCAGCCAGAGGTTGCAAATTAACAATAGGGCACAAGAAGGGGAGCAAACCAAAACAGGCCTGACAGTCCAACCTGTCGTGCTTTTCCAGAGGATGTGGCTGCGTCAAATATGATCATTTCTTTTTTATCACAACAGACTGACAGTGTAGAAAATTCCTCTGGCCATTCTTTTCCAGATGGATATCCCTGCACATTAAGCAAACTCTATTATGTACAAACAGGATTTGACAGGATATTATTTTAGGCATGAAGATAGAAGGAAAAGTTGCTTGCAAATAAACTCAAGGGCAGGTCAGAGCCATAATTTGCCTTTCATCTTTTTTAACTTGAAGCCTGTTTGATACATACATTCTAATTTAAGGCTTTTTGATGCACTGTGAATTTCTGAGCACAGGGTTATCGCAGATCTATCATGATAATTGTCATATGCAAAATGGAGATAGAACAGAGGGAGACATATTTATGCACCACCTCAAAATTTCATTTAATCAGGTTAAACTCTGTCTATATACTGTAAATCTTGCAAAGTGAAAGTGTGTTCTATTGAGCAGAAGCAAGGAGAATATAATGTTAGGAGGAAGATAATAAAAAAAGGCTCTAATGTGGAATACAACTCATAGACACCTGTAATTCTTCAGTGTCCTCTATCTTTGCAGCAGTTCTATAGCAAAATGTATATCATTTTGCTAGGTAAATTTTTTTACATTTAACATTTTTTTTACTTAGAACAGTGGTGTATATTTGTATTCAACACTTATTTACTCTGATCTACCTAAAATGCCTTCAGAGTTCATCCGTTTTAAATTGCCCCGTAAGTATATTTAAATCCTAGTAAAATCCAGCTGTTCCATTTGGAACTCACAGGTTTTTAATGGGACATTGCTGGGCAATAAGCATCATGAAGGGCAAGATACACAACAAACAGCTCAGGGTCAATGTGGTTGAGAAGTCTTCAGGAATGACGTTGTATTATTTAAAAAACCCAACATCCCTTTACATTTTTATTTATTTGTTTTTCCAAAAGAAGACTACATTTCAAGCCCCTCCCAATTCACAACAGTATATTTTTACATACCTTATAGCCTACCGTGTAAACAAATATACATTGGACAATCCATTCTGGAAAAAACAACCCTGCATTTAAAAATATAGGACTTCTAATGTGTGCCTGAAAAAACTTCCCAGAGTGTCACTTTTCTTTTTCAGTTTTGACAATGAGGAATTTTGTTTGAGTAATTTATGATATTTACTTAGGACAAAAATTGCGAAGATTGGAGATGAGACCTCTTTGTTAGCCCCATCTGTGAGAGCTTTTCTTAGCAAAGGAAAGTTGTCCATGCTTTTAACTTCTCAGTTGAAATATGTGGGGGAGAAAATGTCATTCCTGCTCTGCATCAACTTTATGTCGCCATAGGGGCATCCTCGATCCTATGCATGCTTCTCAAAATGGTTGCTGTGGGCTTGGCAATTATACATCTTGTTCTTCGGCATAAAGACATTAAAGAGACATTTTAGTTTCTGCAGCCACATTTTATGCTTTGTGATAAAAACATAAAAATAAAATAACTTTGCAGTGCCTACTAACCGTGGACTATTTTAATTTTTTTTTTTTATGGGTTTCGTGGTAAAGCACCAACAATATAAATGAAATATTTTTCTTAAGAAATTAACCTTTTCTTTGATACAATTTATTTTAATTTGTGTTTCCTAAAGGATAAAATGAGTCTGATTGTAGTCAACTTAATTTCAGACCTGCAGAAAACTATAATTATTTAGTCAGCATTGAGATGACTCATCATTTTTTGTAGTTGGTTGCAATGCGAAGCAAGCCTTTGAAACCCACCAGAATTACAAACATTAACACAGTTATTTATAAACCATGTGTAAAAACTTTCAAAATTAAGAGCAATCTGCCTGTTGTGACACAACTGCAGTTGTTTGGTAGTAATTCTGCTGAATACAACTGTATGACTATATGGGACTCAACATCACAGTTAAATTTATGGAAAAGTAAAAATCTTCAGATGTTGCAATTTCAGTTTTTTCAACATTATTAATGCTGTATAATCCATTGATGTAGCTGTAACTTCTAAACTCCAGGCCTTTGTGTTTCAAAGCACACTGGCGTCATCCTGTGGCAGAAATTAGTAGTTGCATCAGGTTTAAAAAAAAAAGTTAAGCCTGCTCTTTCTCCTGGTATCTAGGAATTTTTAATTAGTCAAATGTTTTTGAAAAACTATTAAAGGGTCTTCATTATGATTTTGTCTTATTCTTCACAATGCTCGCTTCGTAATATAATGGATCGATACAAGCTTATTATTATGAATTTATAATATAATGGATCTATACAAGCTTATTATAATAAATTTGACCATCAAAACCAAAAGGCAAAACTCATATATTATATAGAGCTATTAATCACAATCTGTTAACTGTATCTCATGTGGTCATTTCTAGCTTGATGATAGTGGACAACAACTTACAACTACGAGGCTCCAAAAGGTGTTAATTCTGTTCAGAAAGCCCGTGTTGTTTAAAATGCATCCTTGGACTCATTCCTTTTGAAAGTTTTGGTGTCTCTCATGTTCTACTTAACAATACTTCACTGAACATCTGTAGGGTTTACGTCTACCAATCAAGCATCATAGTCATTAAAGAGGGCATTAGTACTTTTGGCAATCTTAATGGGAAGTCAAAACAGCATCTTCATAGATTTCTTTAGTAGAAATATGCCAAACATTTACTGTAAAAATTAAGAAGAAATGGTTTAAACTTGGATAAAAAAACAAGTGTGCCTTATTTATCTAATCCTATAGGATAATTCCACAGTATTGTTTTACCATTGTGTGTTGCAACAAGAAAGCTAATAGGGTCTCGTTCCCACGCGTTATTCATTTGTTGTCACGTAAAATTTTTTTTCACCCTTGTCACCATACGGGCTCCGTAAAAAGAAGTTTAAATTCCTAAAAAATAAAAATCTCGACTGTGAAGTATGGGGCTGACATCTTTGTTCTGAGTGACAGTCTTGCTGTATAAGGCGCTGGTGCATGGTATACAAAGATGGCTGCCAAATTAGTTACAAAGTGGTTGGAAACCAAGAAAATCAATGTTGAAATGAAAGTCAGGTTTACTAAAGATAACGCTAAAATAACTCAAGTTACACGTCTTGGGGGAAAGTTTACCAAAATGTCTTCAAGCTATTGTGAGAAACTAATGAAAAGATGCTCAAAAATTCTTATCCAAGTTTAAAAACAATTTTATCATATTTCTAAGATTTCCATGTAACTATAAAGACGGTTATAAATGGTTATATGACCTTTATATGATGATGTTTGGTTTTCACTTGCTACTGTTACTCATATGCAGGCAGCAGAGTATAATATATCACATATGGTGTCGGGGAATGGCAATATATAGAATAAATACAGCTGATAAATAGTTATTTGGCACCTGAAATGTTGACTTGTTTAGTGATTTACGGTGATTCGTTTTAAGGAATGATCATCAGCTCAATGGAAACCTGTAACTGAAATTTACATTTTCACATTATTCACGGCTGTTTGCCTTGATTCATGGGCTGACCTTCCTCCAACCAGGAGCATGTTGTTATGGATCAATTCATAGTGAGGCAAGCTCTATAGCTCATGATAATAACTTATTGATTAAAGTGGTCAGTAAAGGGATTGTTAGTGGAGTTGGTGGTAAATTTGCTGAGTATCGCAGCAATAGTCGGAAAGGCTACAGTGAAAATCTAAACCTGTGTCTGTTTTATTAAGATTTTCTCAGCTTCCCAGTGGCAGTCTACAAATTCCAACTGAAACCAGATGGATGAAGAACACTTGTAGAGAACTTGATTTATGACCACAAATTCACTTTGAATGCTCAGCACATAAATATTTTCTTTTTACCGTAATGCCGATGCTAGCAGACATCCTACTTCACTTTGAGGGCAGATGCTGATCTTATGTAGCATCTGTAGGGGACTCCTTTGGGTTTCAGTTTGACAACCTGCCTCAATGAATGCCTGGTAATGAAACAAACTCTGTTGATGCTGTCTAAATATGTCAGAGTGATGCATCACATGTGTTTTTAGAGTTCCCATCCACTCTGATTGTCTTTTAATGTTGCTTGACAACACAAGAAGTGCAACCAAGTTCCTTCAACTACAGTCAGACATTTATCCCCCCCACATGCACTTGTTTGTAGTGTAAAGTCTGTGTTTGAAAGCCTACGTTGCTTTGGAAAAACTATATCCTTTGACTTTTAGATGGTGTTTCTTGTTCATGTAAAAATTGTGTTGCAAAACTGACTTACTGTTAAGAAAGAAAAATACTGTGAAATATAAAGACTAGAAAAGCATTTTTTTTAGTTGTTAGTTATATATTTACTGTTCTACCATTGTAAGAGTGAATTTACCAGCTGAGTCAGCTGAGTCTTTACATGTTTGTCTCTGTTGTGTTTGTTGCATACTTTTCGCATTAGTTCCTCATGTTTTAATTAAACCTACTAGTCTCAAGGAGTGAAATTGAACGACTAAAATGGTTCTTGGCCTCTGAGTTGTAAATTTTGATGCATTTTAAAGGAACTGAAAGCTGCAGCAATACTGTACATTATACATATATTCTTGACATGAAGAGAAATCAGTCAGAAATATTACTAAATGACACATTTTTAATGATAATATTTACATAAAAGCTAAATGAAAAAAGATACATGACACTTTTTCAACACTTTTGTTATGTTAAAGCTACATTTTTTAGTAAATTTTATCTGGATTTTAATGGACTTTGATATCTGTAAATAAAATCCAGATAGATGACATTAAGGAACAAACTGCTTCATGAAGACCAAGGAACACAGAGCAGGGATGAAGTTGTGGAAAATGTTTAAAGCAAGGTTGTCTACTACAACAATAACCCAAGGTCTGGGTTTCTTACAGGTCACTGCACATTTTACCATCTGAAAAGGTTCCGATGATGGTAAACCTACACAGCTATTGCTATTACCCTTTTTTATTAGCTATAGTTTAACCATAATTGATTCAGGATAAGCTGCAGAGAACAACAGTTCAGGTGAGGCAAACTATTCACAAGACAATACACGAACTGCAAAAGACCTCAGCCTCTAAGCAGGTAGAGTCTGCTCTGACCCTTTCTGTAAAGGGCAACAATGTTATGAGTCCACTGGTGTCAGTGCGGTGGGTCTGCACCTGAGGAACTCCACCACCAGCTACTTGGTTTTAGTGGTATTGATAAAGGAGATGTTTTGGTGGCACCAGTCCACAAAGTCCTGAGTCCACTATCAGGTAAACAGCTGTTTATGTAGAAAGCAAATGTCAAAACAAAGGCGCCCTCATATCTAAGTTCTTTTACAGCAAAACGTGGAGCTACAATTGTTGCTCCAAAAAGTATTTACTCTGCCGACATGAATGTAATATCATATCACAACTTTCAGATTTTTGCTTAAAAATAAACAACATATTTTGCTTTCTAAATCTTATCTATAAACTATATATTAAATAAAAATGCAATATATTAAAGTCGTCAATGAAAGTGTGTCTGTTGATATTATTCCTATATTCATGTTTGCGAATAAAAAAAGTGGACTACATAAAAAAATGTTCTCCTCTCTTGGATTTTTTCACACAGGCACTTGCTGTTTGTGCCCGTCTAAAATGATAAAATGTAGAGACAAGATTAGGAACAAAGCACTTAGCACTCTGTCTTTGCTATGGAGCAAAAATATTTACAACATTGGCTCGCTGAGCTGCAGACCACAAATTGATTTGGGGAAAACAAAGTTATTTGATGAGACAGTTGCTGCCTGGAAAAGCAGGATTGTAACAGCAGGCTCAGTGTAGCAATGGCTGGGTGGAAGACAAAACATGTTTCCCTTTAGCTTGAAGTACCCTTTAAGCATAAAAAAGCAAGAAAGAGCCTGAGGATGGCGGGGGATCTTTTAATGATGGTCACATTTGAAACATTTTGCAAAATAAAAAACCTTTGCCTGAAACCTTTCGTATTGTTCTGTGAAATAGTTTGTTTGCCATTTTTTAACTGAGTACTTAGACTGAAAAGAAACACTGCATCTTTATTCATTCATTTGTGAATAGGCTCTATTTATCCATTTAAATGGATTGTTCTTTGTTTGTATTTGTATTTATGCTTCTTTTTATTTCCTTTACTTTCTTCATTTCCACTGCAGTATTAGAAATTGAGATCATTATCCAGGCCTCTTTGAAGCGGAACAGAACTAAATAGACAGAGCGTGCACAGGGTAGGATAAAAAAAATGTCCTATCAATTAAATCCTGAGCAGATGATGCTGACATATGCTGAAAAGTATGTGATTTCCCTTTAAAAACCTTCTAAACGTGCACCACTAGGATGTGTTTTAAGAGCTCTGTAAGGTTAATGCTCTGACAGATAATTTTGTGAGTAAAATAAAAAAGGGTGAAACATTTTTTTTTCTGAGGTTAAGAATGTCCTTTTTAAGCTCAGTCCATCAGAATCTATTTAAATAGTATTTTTTATATTGTAAAATATACATTTTGTTTTACAGAAATTAAAACAAAGAAACAAGAAACATGCAACCAAAAGTCCTACTAAAAATAACGAAGAAAAAAAGATATGTAACTTGATAAAATGTCAAAATATGATATGAGCAGCAAAATCAGAAATAGATTTAAATAATATTATCAGTGACAGATATTTACAATTTAAAAAGCCTAAAATATTATATAACCATAAGATAAATATAACCTTGGGTCTTTCTGCAAGGAGTTTCCATGTTCTCCCTGTGCATGCTTGAGCTCTCTCCGGGTACTCCGGCTTCCTCCCACAGTCGAAAAACATGACAGAGACCTGTATGTTTTTGTTTTGCCCTGCGATGGACTGGCGGGCACGGCTCTCGCCCGTTGTAAGCTGGAGAAAGGCACAAGCAGACCCACCCGACCCCAATAGGGACAAGGGTGTACAGAAAATGGATGGATGGATGTATAAATATAGAAAGGCCAAAAATGTATTGCATTTTAATTATGCTAAAAAGTAAACTACAGTAAACAAAAGATGAAAATTGAATCAAAAAACTTCTGAAAACATTAAGGTTAAATTTAAAATGTCATAAAACTAAAAACAAAAGAAGAAGAAAAAACTTTCTTCAGGTTTGGTAAACATAGCAATATAATAGCAGAAAATAAGGCAAATAAATGTTCAACAAAAAGTCAGGCTAAAAATGCGGTAATTGTCTTTTTAGGATATCAACACACACAGGGAACGTAATGTACTGTATGTCTAGAACACAGTGGAGACCAACACCTATGGCGTACTGCTATGTGCAAGACAGAACAATTCGTCATGTGTTTTTAATGTGACTACAGTTTGGTAATTAGAAGCTGTGGCCCCTTATCTATCCATGGCTGCACTGATTCATGTACTGTAAATTTCCATGTCAGTCCTGTTAATTAGCCTGTGTTCCTACAACACTCCAATACACTTCAGGATCAAACAGAACTAAACTAAAATTGTTAACAATTTGCTATGTTGGAATTAAAGGGAGGTTCACCACTAATTAAAAATGCAAAGCTTCTATTTCATTTGAGACAACAGTTGTAAGGTGTCGATGTTTGTACATGTTGGTTAGACCTAGGATTTCTCTTACACCAAAAATCTGCAGTACTCAATAGTTTTTTTTCCAGAAAACATAACCCCAATTCTTAATAAAATCAAGATCCCCCATTTTGCGATCTGTGAAATGTATTTTCAGCAAACAGAACCCTTCAACCATATATCTGCACAGAAAAAAGACTAGTGATACTTGTGACCCTGTAATTGGAAGAAAAATACAGTTCTCAGTTCAATTCTGACCTAATAGGGCAGAGGTTTTTTTTGTTTTGTTTTTTTTAGAACTACAAAGTCAAATGTGGTAATCTAATTGAGCAGTGATGCAGAAGGCAATTTTATACTACTAGATTTGAAACACGATTTTCACTAATCAGCTTTTTCTTAGTAAACAAAAAAGAAAAATGGAAAAGGACAATAGGAATGAGTTATAATTTAGTACTATAAGGAAAGCTGAAAAAATGATGATAGAGTTTACAAATTCATTCAATTGAGGATTAGGATTCCAGTAGTAGAATGAGCAAACAGCTGGTCTGAACAGAACTAAGAGCAATTTCAAAATCAAATTCTTGTCAAGAAAAACTTCTTAAGTATGTCAGTCAAATGTGTCAGTCAAGTCAACTTTCATTGTAAGTCAAGTCTTCACCAGTCCTGTCTCACATTTTTTAATGCTTTCTTCAATGCTTTGTTGCAATCACCTTTGGGAATGGCGTTGTTTCTACTGGAGATTTAGGAGGCTCAACTTACCTCAAATATAAACTTCAGTTTTGCTTTTTGTTTTTTGATTTATTGCCTAAGCTAAAGGCTATACATTTATTCTGGGTTTATGACCTAATGTTTTCGCTCACTGATAACATTGGTTGATAAAACAAATGATAGAACTGACACTGTGACTGCGTCCTAGGATTCCTAAGAGCTTTTAGATGCTTTTGAATTGCTGATTTTAGTTTTTCAGTTGCAGTCTAACTCAGCCACTGAGTTTCCTTTATGAATTAACAAAAGTTTCAGGCTCTCGCCTAAAACCAAAACAAAGTCCAGCTGCCTTCTGGTCATTGGCCTTCGGTAACCTGAGAATCTACACCAATAATATTTGAGATCATGCAGACGCTTATTGTTATATTGATGAAGGGTGTACCATATCAAAATGAATGAATGCCAGTAGAGGCCACAGAGGGTGAACCTGACAACAAAGCTTTGGTTAAGAAAAATAAAGATGGCTACCTTCACTTTGAATGCATTGCCATGCCTCCTGTATGCATTTAACAGTAATACAGAATTGTTTACAGGTGCTTTTGTTAAAAATAAAGAAAAAAAATCTAAAACTGATTACTCCATGTAGAAAATTGAGTATGTTCTCTGGATGATTGAATAGGAGTAATGAAGCTTGCATGGAATGTGCCCTCTCCCCACAGCACCAAACAGTGGGATCTTTTCAAGTTGCTTTTGTCTGACAGGGCCATAATCTCAAGGTCCCACAAGTGCCTCAGAGATACAAAAAGGCAAAACACAGAGACAGAAAGTCCAAGAAAACACAAGTATATAATTTTATGTCTGCTGACCTCCAGATAAAGACACTTTTTAAATCATTACAACAAAACACAGCCTGAATGTATCAGTACATTTTTACCACTATTATCAAATAAGGGATTCAAATGCTCTGATCATAAAAGCGTGCATCATACACTTGCACCACACGAGGAGTTTGATGTTATTCGTTCCTTTGACATAAAAAATATATCTTAAAAATGTAAACTATATTCCAAATATTTAAAATGGTTCATTATATTTTAAAATATAACTTCCTAAAAAAGAAAAGTTAAACATTGTATTTGCTTTTTAATAGTTGATTTTTTGTTCATACTAATTGTTCACAAACTTGCTGCCTTTATTTGTAAATATTTCCCATTAGTGTTTGGATGCACAAAATGCGGAGAAATGCATTTCAATTAGCTTCTCCCTCAGCACTATTAAATCCTGCTGTTTTAACAATTTGCAAGCAGAACACAGTTATTTTTGCTTTAATGGAACACCCAGATCCTAGTTCCAAACTTCACATATAAACGGAGCACATCCTAAGATTTATGTCATTGTCAATATACCCAGGGGGAGTCCTTTTTAATATTTCACTCAGTACTATTGTATCAGTTGGAGATGAAACTCAGTATGTTTTATACTCCGTTTTTGTTTTTTTAATTATGGAAGGACTAATTAATCAGAGATGATTTAATTTGAGCTTCACATTGCTCCAAGGACTTGTTGCAGATTTGACTGACGATGGTGACTAGTTGGTCAACATGAGCTATCACACATGAAGGGAAGACATAGTCAGGTCCTGGAGCTTTCTTGGTGTTCTGACGATGAAATAGTCTATTTACATCTTCCTCAGAGATTTTCAGTCCAAGCACGGGGTCTGACGAGAGGAGGGTGGTTGGTGCATGGAGCTAGCCTTTGTTGCACAGCTGCTGGCAGGGGTCCCTGTTCAAACCTGATTATAGTCAGATACTAGATCAGGGTTCTTCAATTCCAGTCATTGAGGTCCTGTGTTCTGTAGCTTTCAGACACCTGACACCAACATACCAGAATTAAATGGCTGAATCATCTCCATAAAATATAGTCAGGTTTTCCAGATTCTTGCTAATGACCTGATTTTTGGACTTGGTGCATTGGTGCAGACACATTTAAAATCTGAAGAACACATGAGGTGTTAACCTGGATTTGAAGATTTTTTTGCTAGATTATGGACTTTAGGCAAATTTGAGGGACAGTAACACTTAAGGACCATTAACCCCTACCCTCTGCCCTAACTAAATTTTAATAGGTGTTTGATTTTAATTACTGCACTCTTGTCTGTTTGCTGAGTTTTAGAGAAGATCTCGCAGCTCAGGACAAATGCACTTGTTGCTTTTAGTTCCACATAGCAAACAAACTGAACAATATAGTAGCAATAATTCAAACCCATGATAAATATTTTTAAGTTTTAGCTGAACCCTTATTCAGGCTTATGCTATATCTGACACATGGCAGCTTTTTCTCTCTGTCTTTGTATAAATCGTCAAATGAGGTTCTAGGCACACCATCCCTATTGGCCTCATTTCTCTCCAATAAGGATAAAGCCTTGTTAACAGTCCATCTTTCAATAAGCGGCTGATAATTTGGTTCTTTGTCAGGACTGTAAATTACATAACATTGTGCTAGTAGTCTCTTTCATGTGGTATGTAAGAGTGGTGACAACAAAAGTAAAAATGTGTTACTTACAAAATATGGTCACATTCTATTTTATATATTTATTTATTTATTTATTTTTCTATGACAAATAGTCTTTATCTGATATATCCCTGTTTACCTGGATAGTGTTAACTGCTTCATGGTATTTTTTATTGATTTCAGTCATTTGTATTTTAAAATCTAATGTATTTTACCAATATCTGTTTGAGTCTGCAGCTGTCAGTGTCCAAGAGTAAGGTTTACACATTTAAATGACAAAGATGTGCACCAGAGGAGCGTACACCTGTGACTGCTGCAACAAATATGATTACACATAGATTTTTCAATCAGAGCTAAATCTGTGTAGGTTATATTGGGTTATAAAACAACCTAGGAACACAGCACAGTTCCTAATCATGACAGCAACAATAAACATACATACAGTCACCAACTCGGTAATAGTCTAAAGTGGAAGCCAATAAAATCCCTGCAGCACAAATGTGCCTAAACTATAATGTCTAAGGTGATTGAAATCAGTAATAAATTTAAAATGAATGAAGTTTAGTTCAGTTATAATTTTTAGAATAAAAAAAATCCCAAACTGTTGCTTGCATATTTAAAAACAACAAATGTTAACAAAACTGATTTGCACCTGAGAGGCAGACAACATATTGGAATATAGTAAAATAAAGTTACCTAAAGATCAAATAAAACCAAATCCCAGTATGTTCTAGAACATAATTTGCAGCAAAATGCAAGGAATTAATACAAAAAATAATGCAGGGATTTTCCATTCTACAATGTATTTATATTAGGAGGTAAGCCATTGAATGGGCTCAGGAAGAATTAAATTTGATTAGTTCAATGGATACGCAAACGTGGAATGCAATCTGCAAAGCAATGAAAGGAAAGGTTCTCGGGGGGATAAAAAACATGCAGAAATGTAAAAGCGGTGATTCCTGATGAATCCCACAGGTGAGATTTGAGTTGTCTTCATCAGCTTATCCTTACAGGGTAACGAGGTGATTGGTGCCAATCTCACTATGGACAGGTGGCATGTCTACCACAGGGCAACACACAGACACACCGTCATACATACTCAGAGCTAAGAGAAATTTAGAGAGATCAGTTTAATTAATCAATTTTTTAATGAAAGATATACATAGTGTCATTAGAATCTGAAATGTTAAGCAAACCAATTTACAACTGAATTTATATATTTTTTTTCTTTAATTTATGTATTTATTTTTTGCTTTTAAATTTATCAGTGCAAAACGTACCGACAAAAATCTGCCTGCTAAAAATGTACATGTAGGAATTTACCTACCCAAACCTAAACAATCAATGCCAAACCAAGTTAAGCGGCTTTTAGCAAATCAAATTATGCCCCATTGACCACTTTAAACCCCTTTAAACCAGTTAATTTTAACCCACTTGGAAAATTATCAGTTTTGCAGGCAAATTTTTAAATGTAAATTTATGCAAGCAAATTTCAAATAATACAATGTACTGAAAACTGATGAAAGATCTACAGCTGGTCAACAATTACATTTTTTGTTACAACAATAAAAAAAGTGTTTTGTGCTCCAGTGAGATTTAAAACAAACCAAAAGTGTTAAAAAAAATGAAATTGACCTTTAAGTTGAACGTACAGTGGGGTTTAAAGCAATTATACAACAGAGGTCACAATTCAACACTAATACAATTTAATATCATAGTTTATGTATACTGACGGGCTGCACCAAGGCGCAGCAAGAAGGCTCTGGGTTCAATTCCACATTGGGTCTTGGGCCTTTCTGCAAGGAGTTTGCATGTTCTCCATGTGCATGCGTGGGTTCTCTCCGGGCACTCCATCTTCTGGTCTCTGTGTTGACCTGCGATGGACTGGCGAACTCTCCAGTGTGTATCCCTGCCTCTCGCCTTTTATAAGCTGGAGTTATGCGCCAGCAGACCCACCCGACCCCAAAAGGGACAAGGGTCTACAGAAAATGGATGGATGGAAGGATGTATACTGACCATGTGGTATTAATCATCAGTAACTGTGAGCAGTTACTGTAAACTCACATTGAGCGGCTTTACTTCAAACAAAAAGGCATTACTTAGGAAGATGAGGAGATTAGATGAGATGAGATAATCCATTATAAATCCCACAGTGAGGGTCACAGCAGCAAAAGCATAGCGAGGCACTCGGTACAAAGATAGATAAAAAATAAAATAGTACAATATATACAAAAACTTATATCAAAAAAACAAATATAATTGCATATTTTCTCTTTGTTGCATTATTATCTAAAAAAAAAGAGATCAGAGACTGTATCAACAAACAGGTGCAACATACAAATATGGAAAATTTTAATTAGGCCAAAATGGGGCTCCTCAGATGTGCTTGATGCCTTGAGGAACTATTCCGGTAGAATCGAGGAATATCTCATAATATTGAACACTTTTAAGCGATTTATGTAATTCATAAATAATTAAGTGGATGGGGTGCGCAGATTTACATTTGATGTATAATGAACAAGCCTTGTGGCCATACTTACTTTTGTAAATAAAACTGCATGTATGCATAAATTTGGTGAATTTTGGCTTTGATTTGTTAAACCATTTCAAACAAGTAAATCCCCCAGCTTTAAGTCACGCTTATTGCCTTGTTTATGAAAGGACATTCAGAAAATGTTTGGGGAATAAATTAGGAGTCATAATTTTTTTTCAAATTGTTAAAATGTTCTGAAATATTTTAACAGGAATTAACTATGTTTTGTAGTTTTCTTTTGGTGGATAACTGTCAGGAGCAAATAATAAGGAGAGAAACATATTTCCCCTCCCTAGACTATAAAACTGTCAGCCTGAAAGTTAAATGATTTTGGATATTTTACTCTCAGGATGATACAGTGGTGACTGTTCAACACAGTTTTGAAAAAGTAAAAAACAAGTGTGCTTTTACAGGAACAGTTTAAGTCACATCAAACCAGAAATGGCTCCTAATCATTCCTCCAGTGTTAATAATCTTTTAAAGGAGCGAAAATATTATCAGTCATTCCTCGTATTAGGTGGGCTGAAATAAATTGCATGGATTTCTTTTTTATTAATTAAAGCTTTTTAATATTAAAATGTAATTTTAAGGCAGAAATTACCTTTAGTACTCTGCTGGGAATTACAATCATTTGAACAGACAGTAAAATTGGCACCTTTATAGTTGTACTAAAAGGAACAATGGACTGCTTAAACAAGCGTTATCATTTAGCACAGAAGAATTAATACAGTTTCAAACTTATGAATTACTTTTAGCCAAGTAGTCCTATGTGTGAACTTCCAAGATTTGTGGTACAACCCACCCAGGTTGTCAGTCAATACCAGGACAAGCTAGAGACAAACAGGACGAACAACCATGCGAATTCTAAAACGTATCTATTGGTTCAAAACTTCAAATTTGGTGTCATGAAATTAGAGAGAAAGTCCCAAAGTGACCAAAGTTTTCGCTGGTTTAGTCAGGCTAATGTTCCACATTTTCTAAGTGTCACCTTTTTTTTAATGGTGGCTCGTGAAACATGTTCTCCATAGAGCTAGTGTAAGGCAATACTAACATATGACATGTATTGGCACATCAAAACCCTTACCTGTGTCCTTCCAGAGCAAGGTCAATAACATATTAACTAAATGTTTGACCACCAGTATAATAATGGGTCTATTTGTTCAGGGCTTTCAATTATAATCATTGTTCAACTTTACAAATAATAAGCTGTTCTTACCAGCATCTTACATTTCTTAAATGCATTTAAACCTGGATATGTATAAAGATGTCTCAATACATTTTTTGTTGCAATAATTATTATGTGCACATATTTAAATGTTGCTATTGGTGTGGATGGATTAAGATATTCATGTTTTATTGAGTCTTTATAATCAGTAACAGGAATTCTGTAATAGTTCATTTATAAGTCAACCATTGCAGAATGTGCAGAACTAAGAAAATAAATTTTTATGTTTAATCTCATTTTGTTAAAAGTTTAGGTTTTTTAATATATTTTCCTAAACATCTATTATGTTATTAATTCAGAAAAGCATTGTGGAATTTTAGTTAAACAGGAGTTGTTTGGCATCAATAAAACCTTACATTCAGGTGCTCTTTTCACCCCAAGCCTGTTAAAAAGGGTCTATGTTGAGGTTAATCACGTAAGCCTACACAAATTTTGACAAAACCCAAAGAACTTTTTTCCCTTTCCCATATTGATAAATGGGTCAAATAAACAGAACTAAAAATATATTTCTAAATGAAAAAAAGACTGCTGTTTATATGCTAGATTAGCCCTATATGAATATATAGGAGACAAATAGAGTAACTATAAATCCCTCTTTCAAGATTATTAATAGAAAATTTGCTAAATTTAAAGGTAAGAAAGTGTTGTTTTAATACCGTTGTTGGCAATTTAAATGAATTACAGGTACTGTGATTTAACTTACTTTGAGGAGCACCCTAACAGAGTGCACTAATGTTTATAAGGCAGATGAACAAAACAGAAGTAAAAGCTCGCACTCTACCCTTTTATGTTGTTTATTGACACTAAGCAGCACAAAATCTATTCAAAATTAACTCATTAAAGTTGTATTTTTGTCAAAAGGATTCTTTATACATTTAGGACCAGAGTGACAGAGATCAAGAAGTTGCATAGAAGGTAAATATTAAGGTTTTCTTGGCCTAAGGTTTGTGAGATATTCCAAATGTATTTATTTTTTTAAGTTTTAACATCCACACACTTCAAATAATATTATGTTTCTTGCATTCATGCAAAGCTCTTGTATTGACATAAAGGCTGATTGCCTAACATTGCTGAAAACCTTGCATAATAGGCATCCCCTGTAAATCCTACCCCATGAGAAGAAGGCAGTTTAATTCCTCTGAGGGGATGATTTGGTAGCCGCCCAATAAGGCTGCTGGTTGCTGTCCCAGGGCACAATGTGTCGCCTCCTGCTGCACTTCTTCAAGCAGGCAACCTGCTGCTCTTCTGCAAACCCTGTATGCCACTGGCATTAGAACCTCAAAAGCATAGATGTGATAAAGGAACAGGTTTGTCTCCTAATTTAAATTACCAGGACTTATGAATGACATGATATCACAAACTACAGGGACAGAGAGAGACGGAACACATCATTGCTTCTGGTGAGTCTTAGCATTCGCTGACCGTTTTAATTAAAGCATATTTGTGGAAAATAATTTATATTTATCTTTAACAATTTTTGTAAGTTTGTTTTGTAAATGTAGGCAATCTCATCTTTTTTATAGTCCATGTTCAGCATTTCAAAGTTTGTTAAATTAGCATTTGATGTGTGAATATGATTTGTTTGTCTCAAAATTCTTAAAGAGTGTTTTGTGAGACATGCTGTCAAAGAAAGTGGGTGTCTTAAATTGCTGGTGGAGTTCTAAATGTTAAGCCTAAAGATGCAGTTGTGATAGGGTTAAGTACATTCCCAGCCACATGCAGCCAACAGGAATACACAAGCAGGATCATCACTTGTCTCATTGTTGTTTTCGCCAGGAGGTTCCTGTCCTGTGCTAAACGTCAGACAATAATGGTGGCTTTTAAAGGGATCTGGACCAAAGGCTTTTGGAGGGCTGTGTCGGGAGAATACCTGGCAAGCCTCATCTTTGTGCTCCTTAGTCTGGGCTCCACTATCAACTGGGGTGCAGGAAAGGAGAATCCCCCCCCAGTCGATTTGGTTCTAATCTCCCTTTGCTTTGGCCTCAGCATTGCCACCATGGTTCAGTGTTTCAGCCATATTAGTGGTGGCCACATAAACCCAGCTGTCACTGCAGCAATGGTTGTAACTAGAAAGCTGAGCCTGGCAAAAGGGATGTTCTATGTTATGGCTCAGTGCCTAGGAGCCACCACCGGAGCTGGGATTCTCCATGCAGTCACACCTGCAGAATTTCGAGGATTTCTCGGTGTGACGATGGTAACAACAAAATCATCTCTATTCTGCTTTGCATTTGTAACGATACTAAGTGTTCCTTATAATCCCAATGAGAATATTCTGTTTTCAAGGTGAACTCCAAGATCTCATTAGGACATGCACTTCTGGTGGAGCTATTCATCACGTTTGAGCTGGTCTTCACTACATTTGCCACTTGTGATTCTAAACGAACAGACCTTAGTGGCTCAGCAAGCCTACCAATTGGCTTTGCAGTAACTATAGGACACTTATTTGCAGTAAGTAACTTTTTTCCGTATATCTCAGCTCAATTACAAAAAAAAAAAAACTACGAAGATGTTAGTAGTGGGAAAAACTCCAAAACAATAAATAAAAGTACTAGACAGATGCAATAAAGTACAGACAAATAATTTCCAGAACATGTTTACTAATAACAAGCACTTTCAGCAAAGAAAGAGTATTTTAAAGGAAAACAGTGTTCTTTCAATTACTATACCCGGAATTAGTATAAAGAAAACAGACTCAATCTTCTGCAGATGAATAAAGACAGGTAATCCAGCATGCAGTTTTTCAGTCTGCTTTATTGTTCACCGAAATTCACATCCATGCATGCAGATCTTTACTGGAGGCTGCCATCGCACGGCAACCAACCCCCAGAGGCTTCCTGAACCCTGCAGAGCAAATGCATGTGCACAGGAAAATATGCTTCTTTTAGCACAGTTTAGCTCCTTTAGTAAACTTTGAGCTCACGGATGTATGAGGTTTCTCTTTTGATTCAGTATGGGTTTATGTCTGATATTTTGGATATTTAGTCCTACAGATAAAAACTCAGCAATAATGTGTTTGTTTCAGATTCCTTACACAGGAGCCAGCATGAACCCAGCTCGTTCGTTTGGGCCAGCAATTGTCACTCTTAACTTTGAGAACCACTGGGTAAGAGGAAACTGTAGAATAAAATTATGTAGGATATTTGTAAACATGTACAATCTATTGTAATATTTGTCAAAGCAAAACCTTTATATATGCTGAAGAACTAAGGTTTGGGGGAAAGAAAACAATGAAAACAGAACAGCAGGGGGCAGTAAACATACATGAAACGATTCCCTGAGATCTAAATAAACAAATGACATAATTGTTGATGCAATATTTGCATATAGTGAAGCTTGGCCGTTTCCTCCAGTTGGTGCCAAACATTGTTCAGTTAAATATCAATCAATAAGCCTGACCTCAAATAATGAAAGAATCATATATATATATATATATAAATAAATAAAACGTTCTATTAAGTTTAATAGGTAACATATAAAAGCTACTGTACCAGTGCCAGATCTACTTATGAATGGCTTTACTTTTACTTTGGTAAAGAATTATCAAGTTGAAATCAGTGGTAGCTATATTTAACGAACAGTATGTTGATAATTATGTTTTTCTTTTATTGCTTTTGTTTGAAATTTTTCTTAATGTGCCATGTATATATTTCACCAAACTAACTTGTTAAATGCTCACATTGCTCTTTAATGAATTGGTCCCCCCATCAAAAGTACTAAAGAATCTTACAAAAGTATTTAACATAGTGTATCATATTTAAAACATAAATAGTATATGCCATATATCCATGGTGTTTATAAACATGTTTTGCCCTGTATGGTGCAATTTTTTTATTTCTGAATCTCATTCACTACTTCTCCCAAAATAAATTAGTTCCAAATTCACATATTTAGCATTACCGTGTTTAAAAACTTTACTAATCAGGTGACTTTTCTTATACTGCTACATTAAAACCTGAACCTACAAACTAATGGGTTCTTAAAAAAATAAAATAAATCCAGAGGAAGATTTACATTATAGAGCAAGCTTTGTTATAACAACAAAAGTCCAAAAATCCTGTGTAGGGTTTAGTTTTTTAGGTTGGTGTTGAAAACATGTTAATATCATACTGTGTGATGTAAAAAATGTATCCAGAAAGATTATAATCATTTTAAAAACTGTAATATCCTTACAGATAAAAAAAATTCTCTCAACCTTAAACCTGACTGCAAGAAAAGAATGGCCATTTGTTGGTTAATATAAAATCCTCCCCTCATAACATGTTTAAGTTTAACTCAAATCATATTTAATAGAGATGTCTTATGTTTAGCACATGCATGATAATGCACGCATTAAGTATTTAAACTGGCAATCATTAACCAGCTAACTTATTATTGTAGGTGTACTGGCTGGGCCCCATCCTAGGAGGAATCTTGGCTGCAGCTTTGTATGAGTACTTGTACTGTCCTGACCCAGAGGTGAAGAAGAAGCTGAAACAAGTTTTCAAAAAAGATTCGACAGGGAAGTACGAAGTGGTGGAAAGTGGGGAGACCGTCATAAAGCCAGGCAGCATCCATAACATCGATCTTGCAGAGAAAGTGGAGACAAACGATCCTTTCCAGAAGTCATCCAGAGAAGTACTGTCCTCTGTATGACTATCACGTGCACTGGAAATGGAGACCAATTTATAAAGAAGAATGGTAATCAAACTTTTGGGAGTGTATCTTGAGCATGTGCCTCAGAGTCACAACAATGCTGTATAACTTTCACTGTCATAATTTTATTGCATTACAGCTAAATCCTCCACATATCTGCAGTCTATTCAATACTTTTCCCCAGAAACCTTCTGAACGATTGTTTTCGCTCGCAATGCACCCTGCTAAACCGACAGCCAATGATTCATTGTGATAGGAAAAATATGTGTCCAGGGGGTCAGCCAATTACGTGGGGTCATTCCACATATTGGAGGAGTGAGGAAGAATATGCAGCCTTGTTATTTTTGGATTAGTGTCACATTTGCTCTTCCTTCTGAATGTGTAATAAAAGGCAGGATTGTCCATGTGATCATTAAGCACATTACGGATGCGATGCAATATAAGACAGCTCTGAGAGGTTACATGGGCCGAGCTGTATTAGAGAGCTCACCATTTTCAGTGCATTAATCAGGAAAACAGCTTATTATGCTTCTGCAAGTTCATCTCCATTTTACTGTCTGTTACTGTCCAACCATTTCCTGTTTTATATTTAATGCAGCATTTAATGTTTTCTTTCAGTTGTGTTCACAATTGCCATAAATGACATAAATTTAACTTTTTTTTTTTATCTGTGTGACTTAGTGTCACACTGAATTTAGAGCTGCTCACAATGATTATTTTAAATAATTCTGAGTATGTAAAAACAAAGTATGAATCGGAGTAAACTATATTGTAATTATATTTTTGCAATATGTTTATGCATTTACTTTTTTACAGCATTCAATATGCTTTGTCTTCTTTTGACAGACTTCTAAATGATAAAAAAAATTTATTATGGGAACAACTGGCAAGTAAAGTTTTTGATCGATCCTACTGCCCAATTAAAACAAATAATAAAATCCCTCTGGGTGGTGTGCCATATCACCCATTATGAAATTTGCAACTGGATGAACAAACTATCCTACATCACACCCAAATGTAAACCTGAGTTCAGCTGATTGTACTTATTCAAACACTGCCATGGAAACCCTCCCTGTGTCAGCAGCTCAAGCCAGTTTGGTGTCGCTCGTCATCCTAGTACACTCAAACATGCTCAAGCTAAAATTTTCAGAGGTTTGAGCTCAGAATTACATGAAGACAATTTATTCTTTGGTCTAACAAATTCTGGAGGTAATGCCTGGTAAATCCTGATCTGCTCATGCGAATTCTGATATTTTGAAAAAACAAAAGTTGCTCGTGGAGGAGACAGGAAAGGGTGCTGCAGAAATACTCAACTCTCCTGCTTAACTCACAAATATCATTAACCAGAAGATAAGAAGATAAGATTTATTTTAACAACAAATAAATATTCAACTTACAGAAACTTCCACACTTTGTTTAGGAGGTTTAAATGCATTTTTCCTTGCAGTTGGTACTAGGCACAGAGAACAAAACTTTCAAGCCTAGTGATGGATTAAACCTTTCATCCATTGATTATCCTCCCCTATGGTCAGATAAATGCCCACTTTGTGTGCTCTTTGGAGTTGCCCTACTGTGAATAGTTCCATTTTATCTCGTTTCATCAAATAAGGGCCAAGAAATTATAGTTCTCTGTGATGGGAAATAGAAGTGATCCGTTATATGTCTGCACTTAATTTCCTTTCCTAAAATTGGAGTTGCTTTTGATTTTTTTGTTTTTTGTTTTTTCACTCACTCCCTTGGAGGACCCTGTTGGAAGTTGTCTACACGGAACGACTATATTACATTCTCCATCCAAGAACAGCAATATAATTTTTACATTAAATCAAAATTGTGTGTTTGTTTTTTGTTTCTTTGTATATTTGTATTCCCTCATGAATTAGTTCCTTGCTCACTGCTTCAGTGAAGCCCTATTGTGTGGTACTATGGCCTCACCTACTGGCCAACTTGGTGCGTTGCCTTTAGTGCTGTGATTTAACTTTGTCCTGGTGAGGGCAGGCACGAGCCTTAAATGAACAGGTTCATTCTGAGAGCTGTGGAGACAAATGTTGGTTTTATTCATTAGTGTGAGCCGTATTTTGTTTGATATGTGTCCAGAGCATTAATTCACAACTACACAGGAGGATTAGGTGCTGCATTCCAACACAGAACCCAGCAGTCAAATAGGAGAATAAGAAAGTTAATCATGAAGCCCTCTTTTTGGTCAGCCTTCATGTTCCTGGCACTTGCTCAATTTCGAAAAAGTTATTTGGGAAGTGGAATGTGCATATTTTTAATCAAAATGCCTCAACAAAATTGTGTTCTCAATTTGTTTCTGTTCTGTAAATTAAAATGCCTACTTAGCATTAAAAGCGTCGCTGTAGCATCATCCTCAGCTTGCATTACAAGCTACATTTGAGGATTAGGCGGATGGAGTGTTAAAAGGCAAACAACTTCTAATTGTGCCTTCTGTTGCCAATGCAGAGGGAAAACTTTTTAAACATTTTAATTGTCTTCACTCCCTGTGTAAAGAAGATAACAGTGCATACTGTCAATCGAACTGAGGGAATACACAGGATAAATGTACTCAAAAGGCAGTCGAACCTCTTAGATGCTTCTGTAGACCCAAAACAACTGATCTGTTTGTCACCTGCATGAAGTGTTTACTCAGAAAATGTTAAGCAGAAACTGAAAAAATTATTTCAGAAAATCAACAGAAGATACCATATCTTTAAAAAAGTTTAAGCACTTCACTTTTCCAAATTTTGTCAAACTACAACCAACAACTTGACTACTGTAACGACTTCCTAACACGTCTTCCAGCCTGTGCTGTGAGACCGCAAGAGATGATCCATAATGCTGCCGCCCGCTTGGTTTTCAACCAGCCAAAGCGAGCACATGTCACCCCTGTTCACTGAACTCCACTGGCTTCTCTTAGCTGCTTGCATCAAATTCAAATCATTAATGCTGGGATACAGAGTGTTTGACAGATCGGCGCCCATCTACCTCAACTCCCTCTTAAAGCCTGATGTTCCTCTAAGGAGCGGCAACTGACATGGCCACCGCCCCAGAGATCAATCTAAGCTCTTCTCATCTGCTTTTCATTACCTAGAATGCTAAATTATGTAGTCTTACATGTATTTATTAAAGTTTACACTCTCGAATATTCAACGTTCTAAAGATATTGTTTATAATTTAACTATCCTTAACATTTCCCAACAGTTATTTAATTACAGACTGGTCTGGTATGTTCTGTTCTCTAGCTAATGTTATCATCGTTTCCCAGACCTAAGAAGTTTATATACACTTGAGGACTATATTCACAAATTATGTGATTTCTGAAGGGATTTTTTGGACTGGATAGTATTATCTATGAATAACTGAATGAAGAGAAACAAAAAAGCAAAATAGTTTCCATATTTTAGTTTGCATAGTTGTGCACTAAAAAAATAGATAAACATTATAAATATGTTATTTGCAGAACATTGTATGTATTGTTATAATCATAGATTAAAATTCTGATGCCATTAAAGGATACCTTTTGCTAATCTCTTTTTGAGCAGGCAGATTTATGGAAGCTAAAAACCCCTAAACCTTAGCCATCAACAGGGGGCTAAAAAAGATAAAACACACACCTTAAACATCATTAGCAATTAATATTTTGGGATTCGTGGAGAAAAACAGCGTTAAACACTTGCTTAATGATTCATACTATAAACAAGAAAGTCTCCTACTTCCTTAATAATTTAGACGTAAGCTAATGTTGATTTATTCAGGAAGGTCTCTGCCACCAGCGCAGCCTGGAGTGCCCAAATTTGAATTAAAGTAGGACAGTAGCAGGCGAGTCTGTAATAACATTTGTATAATTTTATTATTGCTCTGGGCTCAGTTCATTTCCTCCTCCAGTAGCTGCGTGAAATTGTTTGATTCTTGAAACTGCCTTGAGTCTGCGGCTCAGGGGTTGGAGGGTGGTACAGGAACAGGAAGGCATGCGACACTCACTCCGTCTGATGCTGTCAGACACATAAACACACACACATACGCAGCTCCACGTGCATTCACTAATGCAGAGAGAGCAGGAGATAAATAACTTTGTTATTCTGGGTTTTGTAATACTATTACACTGGCTCACTTAATAACTTGAGCTGCCTTGAGAAAATGATTGATATTCTTTCTTTGTCAGTTATGATAAATATTATACTGCCTCTATTTGAGAAAGCTAGGAAGAGGAGTACCTCATTCATCATGTTCTGTTGTTAAAATATGAGTTTGTGCTTTTAACCCATTATCGGCAGAAACGTTAAAAGAAAATCAAAGAATCAAACTAACTTGTAAATAAGCTGCTCTGATAACCCTACAGCAATTTCTTGTCTTTTCACAACCAAAAAAACAAACAACAAATGTTTGATTTCACTTCTGTCGTGAAAAATTATCAAAGTCACTGTGTGTGTGGTGGGGGTGGGAGAGGAGGGATGGTGCCAAGTTAGCAACTCCTATCACGTGATTTCCAGTTTGTGGTGTACCATATTGTAATTATGCTCACCAATGTTTGGACTATCATTTTCAAAACTCTCTTTTACAAAACTCTAATTACTCCGGCACAAACAATCAAGTTTGGGAGCTATTAGCTTGCGCAACACACACCTGAGACCCCGACGGTTTTGAGTCGCAGAGGGAGGGTGGAGAAGTTCTGATTGGTTTCCTTGAGGCTCTGCTTCAAACTTCCCACCCGCACACATTCCCTCACTTCTCCTCATCCCCCCTTCAATTCCTTTATGCAGAGCAGCCCAAACTGCAGTTTGATGAAACACATTTGTTTGACTTAACTCTTGCCTTGCCATCATGGCTAAATCTCAAAGGCCTGTCGGTGTAATGTGGGCCAAAAGCAATTGGGTAATGAGAGGATATATGTACAAGTGTGGGACTTGACCTGAGGAGCTATTTTCCATTTGGGTTTGGTCTGCTCGTGTTATTAGGGAAACCTTTATTATTGTTGCCCTCTAGTGGGAACCATATAATAGGATTACATTTTATTAGAGCCTCCCAGCATTACCCAAGCACCCCCCATCCACCCACCTCCTCTTGTCTCTGCTCCCCTCGTAGAAGTGTCACTGACTGCTCCGTCCACTGTGGGCTGGTTGGTTCCATTTGGGACTGAAACAGAGCCAACAAGTGGGGAAAACAATTGTTTTTAAAGAAATGTGCATGTCAACATTAAATCTATAATTTTGGTGACATAGCACAGTGAAACATTTGCATCAGTAGAAGGTCTGCAACAGCAGAAAGTCATGTTACAGTATTGCTATGTGCAACACAACAACTTTATGAAAGATTCAATATCTGTCAAAATAATTCATGTCTCCAGATTTAAATATTTTTGTACATTTTGTCACCTTACAGACACACTCGCCTGTGCTTTAGTGGGATGGCTTTTAAACAAAATCCAGTGCAACCAACTGCATTCAGAAGCAACTTAGTGAACACCAAATTATCGCAACAACAAAGGAACAGACAGGTCACGGACGCAGTTTAAAGCAGAGTTGGACTATAACACACGTCATAAAGCTCTGTTTATCATCCATCATCCTGAAATGAACGAACATTAAACATACCAGGACATTTGTAAGTACCTTAAACGACAGGCCAGGCAAGAAGAGCATCAGTCACCTAAGAGGCCCCTGATAACTGCAACCAGATCAGCAGCTCAGGTGGGAGAATATATGAATGAAAAAACATTGCTTTTGAAAGGAAGGAGAGACAAAAAAAATGTATTGTTGAAATATGTGTTATTTATAGTTGTTGTTGTTGTTTTTTTAAGCTGTTCCAATTCTGACTCAAATAATCACAAGGAACACAGTAAAAATTCAAAAACATGCTCTGGTCAGATTAGAGCATAACACTGACTGGTTTGGCCAAAAAAAAAAAAAAAAACTAACCCATATCAAGTTGGACACAAGACAGTCTTTGTGAAACCTGGTGACAGCAGCTTCTTGCTGTGGGTATGCTTTTTTTCAGCTGGTACACAAAACCTAAAAAACAATTGTTGAGAATATGGTTAAAAGTAATAACAGGGCAATTCTGGAATAAAATTAATTAGAAGATGCAGAGGACTTCAGATGGGGAGACGCATCAGGATAACAACAACAAAAATCATAGAATTACCACATGCTAGAATAGCACAGTCAAAACCAAGGATACAAACCAACTGAGAATCTGGAGCAGGACGTTCATTCAATCTGACAAACCTTGGCCATTATTGCAAAGGATTTTCAATCTCTAGATTTGCAAAGCTTGTAGTGACAAAAGCTAAATCTATTACAGCTACATTTGCAGCAAAAGGTAATTCTACATAGGCTTGTCTCACATCCTTTAAATACATATGACGAAACGTTCACATTTTACTGGTAAAATTAATTAAAAAAACATGGATTATGTTCGTTCTTCTTCACTTCCTACTTCACGTCTTTACTTCTCCTAATTTAATACATAGGAAGATATATTATAGCTTTAAAACCATTACAGGGAAACTCTCCAAAACCATGACTACAATATAGCAAGAACCAAGTTACTAAAGCAAAAATTTCTTTGTGCCAAAGACAATATTTGACAAACAATTCTGGCCTAAAACTGTGCAAGCCTGGAGGGCAGAGTGAGTCAGGATCTGGAACAGCTTCAGCACTTTCCCTTTATCCATCCCACTCCCTTACATAACCACAGGCCATTAGAGGGGTGTGGTGAGTATCGAGCAGCAGCTACTAACAGAGTCTGAGATGAAACCAACATCTCTACCTTTAAAACAGAAATGGTTCAAAGCTGCAATTTACACATACTATATTTGTACTTACATATAGGTATGTAGACATAAAAGGCCCTAAGAAATGATTTAAAAAAAATAAAAAAACAGTGTTTGTTTATACAGAATACATCCAGTTAATACTGAAGACTGTGGACACATTGTCCTTAAATGCAACTGAAAGCAAAAGTAAAATGCAAAGTACAGCAGTGAGCACATGTTATGACGTATCCCTCATTTGTTTATAGTTTGCTTCGAAGGAATCAGACATGTAATATCTGTCTAGATGGTCTAAAAGCTTTACAATTTCTTTTTTTTGACCGCTGACAGTTTTTGTCTTATTTTAAGTCCAGTTTTTCAGTTTGTTAATTCACTTCCCTCTCACCTTAGTATAGTTCAGGTGTACAGAAAACCCCGGCACACCAGACCCGAACCAGTGTTTACCCTACACATGAAGGAATGTCGTAACTTAGCAGTTTTGCATTTAATATTTGGAAGTTTTGTCAATGCTTGACATAAATATATAACCGTTTCCAATTTATCTAACTCTATATAGAAATTCAGATAGCATTTTGCATGAGAATGGCACTTTAGCATAGAGAACCTGGTTCACAGATAGCTATTACATGTACGGAAATATCGACATAAAAACTATGGGGCAACTGAATGATGTTGGATCTGTAATGTGTCAGGCATTTGCTGAAAATGTTTCTCAAAGATACAAGTTAAAAACTGTTTTTTTTATAAGCTGTAGATGGCTTATATAGACTGAGTTCCTCTAGTTGTTCACTTTCCTTATTATCCAAGCACTCTACAAATGTCCTAATTAGGAACAAAGTTGGAAAAAGCAGGAAAGTCTGTAAAGTGCCAAAAGTTCCGAACAGAACTTAAAACACAGATACTTGGGTAACTATTGATTAACATCAATTTGTAAGATCAAAACTCTGTTGCAACAAACAAACAAATGCTCTAGATCTTCAGCTGACGCAAGACAGTTTTTACACTTATGCATATTAGGTTTTAAGTGGGAAAAGTGATGTTTTGCTTCTACATATAGTTTTTTTTTATCTTCTTCTTCTTTTCTCATTCAAATTGAGAAAGTAATACCTTCTCTTCATACCTTGGTGTCACCATAAACTGTAACATAAGGAGTTATTAGCTCAGATTTGATTCACTGCTTCTTCTTTGAGACATTGCTGGAGGCGGTTTCTCAACATTTCAGCAGGCAGAGTGAGTTTTCCAGACTTCAATGTTTCTCCTCTCTAAACGCAAGTATTTATAACCAGATGATGTCATTCAGGTCAGGCAATGTCTGTTTAAGCAAAACTTGCATCTGCAACTAATCTGGATAATTTGACCACCAAAGGGGGAAAAAAAGGAAAACATTATCCCATCTGCTGCTTGCATATTGCAGTTGTTATAAGTTGGGTCTAATTGAAGTTAAACACTTTGCTTTCACAGTGACTTTGCAACAAAAGCAGCAAACGGTATTGAGTAACTTCCTCTCTTGTTTGTTTAAGAATTATGTAATGCATATAAGAACTTCATGAGGTTTGGGGTTTCATTTGGATCTAAAATGGAGAACATATGGAATTTTAAAGTCTCAAGTGATTTCAATTAGGCCGTGAATCAAACTATTGGTAATGAAGTATTCTTTTCCTTTTGATCATAAATACTTTCAACTTTCTACTTGAATGAACAATAACATCTAAAGTGTATCTGTAAATGTTTGATGTTTTATATGTAATTGCATGTGTTTCAGCATCGTTTTTTGAAGTAATGTTTCATGAACATAAAGTACTACATTTCTATGTAAAAGACCATCGTAATGTAGTACTGATATTTTTTATTTTTTTATCAAACTGCAAACAAAATAAAATGAATTCTTGCCATAAAATCTTAGTAAGATTTAAAGCAACATTAAGTAACTTTTAAACCTTGATAAAATATTTTTATAACTTTTGTGATTACACGTCGACTTACAGCTCGTTTAATGACACCTCTGTCATGACTCGAGGGGGTCCGTATGGCTTTACCGGCACAAAGACACTTTGAGGAAGGTGGCAGGAACCCTGCCGCACAAGACAACTACAAATGTGCTGACTGCTTTACGGCATACATCACTTGCCTCGTTTCTTATTTTTTGTGTTTTCAGTGTTTTGTATGTAGCCTGAAAAATTCTAATTGGGTTCATCTCAGATTGCTCGTAATAGAGTGGTCAGTTCAGTCAGGAGATTGTTCCATGCAATCGGAATCATAACCATGAATGGAGGCTTGCTCCGCTTTTTCTGTTCAAACACCTGGAACCAGCAAATGAATGGCATGGTTGGAGCATAAAGAATGAGCAGTAGTAGGTCTTGTATAAGAAAGATTGTAAGTAGGCTTGAGTCAAACCGAGCAGTGTTTTATAACTCAGGATTATCAAGTGAATGCATCTTTGTATGCTCAAGAGAGGCCTTAGGGCTATCTGTCTGTAACAGGCACACCACACATTTCAAATGGTTTTTTTATAACTCTTTTTGAAAACAGTATCAGGTTGTTTTTACTTTGCTAGCTATGGATTACTTTGTGTTGGTCTAGTTTGTTTTTAATTTTAAACAGTGAAACTAAAACTTTTTTTTTCTCTCTAAAAATATAAAAACTTTTGCAAGATAGTAAAATATGCACTTAGTCACGATTCCTAAACAAAAATAAACAAAACTTAATGCTCTGAGCAGTAGGGGGCGTAAGAGGTGTTTCAGCTTTGATCCACACTGTGTGGCATTTAAAATAATTGCAATTTTTTAAAAACTGTCCAACCCATGATCAGATGTGCAACAAACCCAGCCCTCTCATGTCAGACAGAAAAGTTAACCACGTTGACTTAAGAACGGTTTTAAACCTGTGAATTCCTAATGTGTCCA
>JAVLVB010000458.1:228164-238628 GCA_032876305.1 Orestias chungarensis | reverse complement strand
GGGGGGGGGGGGGGGGGTCTGCACAGAAGAGGCATATAGGGGGAGTAAGAATTAAATTAACATGCTGATGCTGGACAAATCAACAAGTTGTCTGCTGCCACATTGTGACTGTATGGCTAAAAAAAAAGAAGAAGAAAAAGAAGTAGATAGGTTTGATGTTTGAGAGAGAGAAGGAGGGTTCGGAAATCAAAGTACTCCACCAGCAATCTATATAATTATCGTCATCTCCTTCTTTTCCTCTCTGGCAAAGAAACACTCCATCCATTTGTAGAAATCGCCCGAGGGAGCGTTACATCAAAACTAATCATAACGATTAAAATCAGTTTCTCTACAGGGAGGAGGCAATAGGGAAGTTGCGGGCAGGGGGAGAGGGTGTTGTACATATAGACAAAAATATAGATATATAAAAATTATGTGATGTGTAAGAACATTAAAAAAGACTGAGGCATCGCTTGCTGCGATAACCACCATTTGCTCGCAGTATTTCCCCCCGCATATTGGTTTGGACTGGGGCCGAGACATGAACTAATTGTATCCTGCTCTTTGCCTGGAGGGGTTTCGAGAGCCCTGGAGCAAGTACTCTCTGTATTTGGTTCTGTCTACCTTAGCCGATCTATTGCATTTCTCGCTGGTGTAGGAAGAGAGGCAGATCTCAGGCCAAATCGGAGAAGAAGAGGGAGAAAAAGAAAAAAAACAAAGGTTCTCAACAACCACCTCATGTTTCAGGTAAGCGAAGATTTATTTCAGTTTGCTGTTATTTCCTAAACTGGGTGGACCGGGACGTCGAGGCGCAGCCGCTTTTACGCATGTGCCAAGCGATTCGAGACGCACTAGTTCTTAAGGGAACATTTAACCACTTCCTGGCTTTTGTTCCGCGCTTTGAGGGGGAAAGGATTGATTCACATGACAAGAAGTAAAGGAACAACAGAACGGTCGTTGCGATCTCGTCAAAATCTGCAAAAAAGGGAACATTTGTTAACCAACGCGGATTCGCTCCTGGCGCCTCTCGGCTCCAGATCTTCTTCCTCCTCGTCACTGCTGTATATTCCTCTGTGCGTGTGTTTGTGTGTGTATACAAGTTGCTCCCAACTTAGTTACAAGTGGTTTCTTAGTCTTTTACAGACTTCTTATTTTGATTTTTTTCCTCCTTTTCGGCGTGAAACATTTCCATTTCCTGACTGCCCCAGATTGTAGAATGAAAGACGCCATTGTGGAGTAATTTCGCCGCAGGCATATTCCTTATTCCTTATGACAGGATAGAAAACGTAAATGCAGAATATCTGAATCATCCTTTAATCCTTTATAATGAAAAAATAAAGCTTATCTTGAGAGAGAGGTGTATATCTATAGGAAGAAGGGGGCAAATATGGGTGTTATCTTTGGGTTTATTTAGCTGGGTTGCATTTTGACCGCGCTGTGCGTAAAAATCACTTCTAAGGTTCTCATCAACAAATTAATTTCACTAACTGGTTTGTGCATGACATTTAAATAGTGTTGGAAGCACATGTAGGCATGTCAAAAAAAGGTAAGCAATTGCTTTCAGAATAGAGCTTGTATTCCGTACTGAATATTTTAACTGCATTGAAAGGGAGAAGGATTTAATAACGTACTTATTTAAGTGCTTAGAGAAAGAAAAAAGTTAAAAAACAGCAGTTTTCAGAGTAAAGAAAGCATCCCACTGGGATAGTGGCATATGAGAACCAGTCGCCTGATGGCGCTGTTTTAAAATCCTATCATATGAGGCCTAAAGTAGGATGACTGCCGCCTGAAATTATACTACATAACTCCACCTTCCACACCACATGCCAACAGACACGCTCCTTTCATGTTTAGTTTTAGTTAAAACTGTACATGTGTGCATTAAAGTCATTAGTTTTATTTTTCTTGCAGCGATATGCAAAAGCCTTTTTAGATTTTGCATACAATATATATAACATATAATAATTGTTTGCAGAAATTTAAAATTATAGTGCATTTAACTAGTTCGCACAGAGTCAATGTTGTACATGTTTAAACAAAAGCATAAGCCTCCAGTAATCTATGGATAAATGTAGATTAGAAAGTTTAATGTCACCCCCATGTTTTCTCTTGATGTGAGCGAAGTCTCTGTCATAAGGCTACATATTAAACCACTTTTCTCATCACAATTGAAAAAAGGGGTTTCCTGGCAGATACCTTGATTTAAGGCGTAGTTCAAACATTTTAGCAGGGTTGGAGAGCCGGGGATTAAGGAACTTATCCCAAAAGTTTAAAGTGATTGTTCAGATTTTAAGGTTTTTCAAAATAATATTATACTATCTGTATTAGAGAGTTGTCGTATTGCTGTTAGTTTGTTTAAAAACAAATACATACTTAGGATAAGGGCTAACAGCTAGTGGAATGATTTGGCCTATTTTAACTCATTAAAAAGAAGTAAATCAAAAACTTTAATAGGCAGACTGAGTGGACTGGAATTTCTTCTCTGAGACTAGTTTAAAATCAGAAGAGACAAAGATTGTGTTGTTTGGTCTCAGTGAAATTAAGCATGCTCGCAGCAGCAAGAATGACACTGCAAGCTATAAAACCTTTCACTTTTTTTAAAACAACCTAAATAAACAGCAATAGTTGGTTCAAACCTGAACACAACTACATGACCCTACAGAAAAAGGAAAATCAAACCTTGACCTTGTTAAAAGTTTGTATACCATCCTTAAAAGCTTGGTCCAAAACCCGGAGTGGCCACACTTTTCGAGCTTGCAAGCTACTTAGAACATGACCAGTCCTAAGGGATCTACCCCCTTCCAAAAAAAAGCCAATTTATTTTATATTATTTAAATAAATTGTATTGTATATTTTGTGCTTTCAGGATGGAGTATATTTTTATTTATTTGAAATTTAATCGCGATCTACGTATTGGGCACCCCTGGTCAAAACCATTACACAAACTGATTTAAAGGAGCTCTTATAGTTCTGGACAGAATCATGCAAGATCCTGATTGCTTTAGGATGTAAGATCACCTTGCTAAGGGACATTCTTAATATTACTGGGTATGTTTGCATATATTTGAGCTTGAGTGTATAATAAATAAATAAATTACCTGATGCAATAAACTGATGTGAACATCTATGCTGCATGTGAACTTCTGACCTTGTTCTGCATCTCAGCCACTACTGTGCCTGTGAATGTGCACCACAGTTCGCCATAGCCCGCAGCACTTATTGGACTTAATCTAATATGTTGTGCTGTTGCACAGCTCTGGTACATCCAACAACAAATATTCGTAAATTAAAACAGACATGTTTTTTTTATTATAATTATAATTTATTAAAGTAGTCATATAAATATGAAGCTCGACAACATTGTGCCATTTAAGTTAGATTTTTTTCTCTATTTCACTTCCAAATGTTTTAATAAGGGATTTAGTTAGGGAAAATATGTCACCAACTAATGATACTTTCAGTTTCTGTCTGTGTGGGTTAATGTCACTTATTAATAAGAAGCAAAACATTGTAACCCAAACATTTATGAGCCCCAAGAACTTGACTTTTTATGCCATCAAAGAAGAAACCTTTGGTATATTAGTGCTATAATTGCTCTGCTGTAACTTATCCAGAGTGACCAGTAAACCAAGCTGCAAAATCTCCCCAGGTCATGTTGTTATGTTGCTTTGCTACCTGTTATTTTTCTCCCTTTACAGCTGGCTCTTTCTAAAATGTGAGTCCAAACCGTGCAAGCTGTGAGTGTGTGTGGACATTTGAAGGAGATAGCTACAGGCAACAGAGCGGACACAGCCAATCCAGATTATGTAAATACTGGTCTGCCGTGCCTGAAACTGAATGTTAATGTTGTGTTCTGAAATGCTAATTATGTGTTGTGCGATACGTCAAAAATAGAGACGGACCGCATTGTTGGACAAACAACTGAAAAGTTCATTTGTTACTCATGCATCCTGTGAAGGGCTGTATGATTGCTCTGGTTATCCTGTATTATTATATGGCAACTGAACGGCTCTGTCTGTTCCTAGAACTTTCAAATATCATCTGCATGTAAAACACAATTTAGATACACGGGAATGTCATTAAAGATGTATTTATTGCATTTATTAAACTCAAAAAATGAAGCTCATATATTTTACAAATCCATTACACAAAAAATAAATTTATTCCAAGTATTTTATGTATAGGACTTAAAGGTGTTAAGATGATTGTGCTTTGCAAGTAGTGAAAAGATATTCTTAGAAAGTTAGAGATCATGTCAACCTTTAAAAAACACATTATTTTAAATGTACTTATAGAGCATTATAACCCAAAAAGTGGTTGGTTAGTAGTCATTATAACATTGATTGGAGATGGTAAACCACAAAAGGTTGCAGAGGACTGTATTGACACATAACAATGGAAAGTTGAGTTAAAGGAAAAATGCTTTTAGAAGAGTTATTTTGATATTTGCAATATATAGCTGGAGTCAGTGCTTCAGCAGCACCACACAGACATCAATGAGATAGGCAACAACTGTCAATGTCATTGTCAATGTCCTAAGCATCCAGTAGACTGCATTAAGTCATCAAATCTTCATCCGTAGGTGCTGAAAATTCATGTGTTCATGCATAATGTTTGGCTGGCATTTCATTTTATGAGTTGTTTTTCCTGAGTGTACATGACTACACATAAGCAAAGTGCTACCTTGGCTGTTGTCGACTGTAGATACCTGCTGATAGTTGATATCTAATCCAGTCATGGGTCCTGACAACCTTCTGACCTTTGAGCCGGTCTTAGTGTGAATATGTACATGAGACAACTGTGATGCTGGCATATGTTCATTAATAGGTCCACAGCGTGTTGTTTTACAATATTTCCAACTGATTTTATGATATAGGAACTCATTACCTCAACCCCGTCTTGCAACCCACCCAAATGGAAGTTTTTTTTTTCACTCCCTCTTCTTTCTCCTCTGCAATTTTCCATAAAACCTCACAGATTTTACACTCAATCCACCTTTGCAATGACAAGGCTTTGAGGAAATCCAATTCCACTGAGCTGTTTTCAGAACTTACTCTCCACAGGCACACACTCACTTCCACGCACACACACACTCCACCATCTCCACAAATTAGTCAGGGAACAAATTACCTGCATTCTGAGTGTGATCCCACGCACTTTGCCGGCTGCCTTACACAGGTCCCCTTTTGAAGAGCAGCCATGTGATTTCTCTCCCTTTCTGCCCCGCAGGCCCCCTCGCCTTCTGCGAGGTATTCTGGAGTTGAATTTTAAAACTATGTATGGCTGCTGCCTGCGCTTATCAGCGCGTGCACAAGTGGCATGCAAATCAAACGAGGATCACACACCGCATTGGAGGCCTACACTCAAAGGCAAGCTTAATTGCTAATTGGGTAGCTAGGTGTGAAACCCACACTGCCAGTGAGAGGGAGGAATGTGGATGTTTTAAGGCCAGTGGTTGAACTAATTATTTTTAATCTGAATATTATTAAAAATTGTGGATTCCCTGCATTTTTTGTAAAGAGAGGGGTGGGGGGGTTGTAAAAGTTGTTTTAACTGCAGTTGGACGTGTTGCAGTTTGGTTTTATGCTGTTTGAAATCATTAATGGGATAGTTTTTTCAATACTTGTATTTGGACAGGATGACTTTTTTTGCCCACTGCAGCCTTCATGCCATAGCAATCGGTTTGAGAAGTATACTAGAAGCAAAGTTCAGAAGGTTTTAGGTCTGTCTAAGAGGGGTCTCTTTGGTATGACAAAATCTGCATTTGTGCAAAACTCTTTCTCAAAAGCAGTGGCGGGGTTTGGATTGGATAAAATTAATCACTGGCCAGGGTGTCTCACAGTCAGGACAGTGATTGCCGTCAAAAAAGAAAAAAGGTTTCTCATAAACACTGGATTAATTTATTGTATATTGCTTAAAATCTAAAATATGCTAGTCAAAGAGTCTGAAATTCATACCTTTATTTCATATGTGGTAACACTAAAAACAGAATTTTTGATCGTTTTGTTCTTGCTTTGGGCTATTTATTGGATGGTTTTAAAAATAAAGATACAAAAGCGGGGCTTTTTTGTTCTCAAATGGGATATTGACATATGTTTATTTAATTCCCAGTTGTCAAAAAAGCCAAGAACCCCATTCCTTTTATTACAAACGACACATAATGCCAAAAAAGAAATGCAGTTCCAACACAGATACAGATAGAGACAAGAACATTAGTTGAAAGGTGATGGGTGCTTAATAACGTCCTAGCAGCTGCTTCAATATCCACATGGTTGTGTTCTATTGCTGCAAGCACAGATTCCTAGATTAATGTTTACTATTTCTGGTAAGGGCAAACATTTGACAAAGTGATGGAGTTTGAATGGAGCAAAAGTTAGTTGGCAAACCTTTAAAATTCCCAGGTGTGTAAAGCTGGTAAAGACACCTGCAAAGACTGCTAATGTTGCTTACAATCTATTTACTGTTGACTCCTCAAACCTTTTTATAATGTGTCTTTAATTTCAAATTCACATTATACAGTATAAGTTTTTCTACAACAAAAAAAACCCCCACTGAAATACACTGTAGTTACTAGTTGTGACAAACTTTAAAAAGGTTTAAGTGGTATGAAAACTAATAGAAGGCACTATATATTTAAAACCGGTCTGCATGATGGTATATTTAACCACATTTGAGTTAATGAAGACAAATTTGTGAATGAAGAGAAAATTCTGAGGTGTTTTTTTTCTAATGCATTTGTTTCTCCCTAATGTTACTGGAACCTTATTGCTGCTAACTAAAAGCTGCACTGATGTACCAGAAATTGAGAACAAAATTTGCTGTAACTTCTGTTATGCAACACTTTTATTACTGGCTGAATGACACATATGATATGTCACATGACACTTTGGAGTAACCAGCGCAAATTTTACGCAGATGGAGAAACTGAAACATCAGGTTGATGGAATGGAGGCCTTTACATAAGTAATATTATTGTGAAGTATTACTAATCTACTTGAGTAAAATCTCTGAATACTCTACCCACTGTAATTTCAGTAAATTAGAAAGCGTGATTTACCCACAATGCACCAGACCGACCTAGTTCATGTGGAAAACAGACTGCGTGTTTTTACACAAGCTTGTTGTCTCGTCATGCTGTAACTGCTGAGCCTGTACGGCAATTTGAACCATACGAGGCTCACACAATCGCATGTTTTTATTTCTACCCTTATAAGGGCTTTGGATTGACTTACATTCATTTTGTTTACAGCCTTTATGCCTAACCTAATCACCACGCGAGTAATTCAATTTCACAGTTTCCAGGTCGCACAGAAAATGTAACAATCTACAACTATATAAGACTTTATGCTGTCAAATGTTATACAATACAATCAGGTTACAGATTTTTTTTTAAAGGGTAACATTTCAGCTAAATCTATAGAAATTAACAGTTGATGAGTGAACGACCATATTTTTCACACACAGCGTAGAACAGAGTCTATGAGTCTATCCCTGGCTCTTCATTTCGCTTTAATAATCTGAACCTTCACGCATTTACACATAACATTTGGGGCTAAATATCCAACGCCCCACCCGGATTAAATTTGCTGATGTTAATCAGCCAATTGTCCGTAATTTCTCTCTAGTAAACATAATCGGATTGGGTGTTTAGCTGCCCATAGTCCAATTAGAGAACAATACGTTGTCTGTTAGTGCAAACTCAGAGTTTAATGGCCGTCAATTAGTGGAAATCTTGTTAAAATTATTCAAATAGCACGCACACACAGACACTTTTAAGAAAAACTGACATTGATATCTTTGTCTCATTCAATGCAAAACAATATTTATTCCCATAAACATTGTGTATAGATATATAGATGTGTATATTTCCTTTAGGTCATTCATGAGGGCTGCTAACACTTTGTCCCCCTCTTGGTGGCGCCACTGCGTCCGAGGCCGGATCCATGCTTAAACCGTCACTGCTCAACTAAAGGAAATGACTTAAAATTAAAATATAAGGGGGGATTTTTTTTTTCCCTCACTCTGTAGAACATACAGTCCACTCAGCCAGATCAATCAAATCAAATCTACAACACGGATATAGTGAGACTTGAAAAGAATCAGGGGAGTTTATTATAAGAAACTGCTGGTCAGTGCTGGACATTAGTGTGTGTGTGTGCATGTCCGCCAGCGTCGGCTCCGTCATCGTGCTTTTAAACTTTCGCGCATTCAGAGAGACTCCTTATCTCCTGACTGAGGGTTTTTTGACCTGGCGCACAAACCTGGCTGCTGAACAATGCGGCAGCAGCAGGAGGTCACAAACAATGCTCCAAAATAGGGCAAAGGCCAGCTGTGGTGGCTCCAGATGACACCAGATGGGTCCTATTATAAAAAAAAAAAAAACAAGATGCGTCGCGCATACCTGCCACCGAAACTGCGACGGCTCAAAAAGAAAAAAGGAGAAGAAAAAAAAAAAAGCATCTCTCGCAAAAAGAGCCGCGGGCGCTACAATGCTAATGTTGTCGGGGGCTTTGACTTCTCCCAGCCACTGCAAAGCAGCCGCTCGGTGTGACAGGCACGCCGCCGCACGCCGCTCTCCCTCCGCGCTCCGTGTCCGCTTTTCACGCCATTTTTTCACACGCACATTTTATCAAGAAGAAGAAGAAAGAAAGAAGAGGGGAGGGGGGATAATAAATAAAACGGTAAATAACATTTTTTTTAAAAGAAGAAGAACAAGCCGTTAGTCAGCCGCGTGGAAGCGGATGGACGAAACGGATATCATGGATCTGACGCATCAGAAGGCGAAGAAGCGTCCGCGTCCAATCAGTTCCGTGGACGAGGCGGTGCACGCGTCGCTCAAGCGGCTCCCGATGCGAGCTGCGGAGTGCCGGGAGTCCTCGCTGCTGTTCGCAGTCAGAGCGGAGCACGTCCCCGCGGCGTCGCTTAAGCAGAATGACCACTCGGTGACTTCCTCTCCGACCACAGTGATGCCCGCGCAGGTAAAGCGAGGAAGAAGAAGAAGAAGAACGAAAGTAGTTTCTCCTGCGCTTCTTGTCTGTTATTATTAAACTGCGCACGCATTGAACCGTGGTTATATGTATATATATATATATATGTACACATTTATTTCTTTTGAAACCTGTTTATTTTTATCACTCATCCTCAAACTTTTGTTCTTTTACTTATAACAAATCTAAAGTACTTCAGTTCTCTCACAAATTAGAAGAGATAGTTTTTTTCTTTATTTATTTCTTTTTTGAATGGTGTTTGTAGGTTAACGTGAAACAGTTTTGCCCCCCCTAAAAAAATCCCATTATGGCAGATCCAGAGTCATTATTGCTGCTTCTGTGAGAGACAGATTGATGCTTCAAATTAATTTGGGTTTTGGAGATTATGGCCCAAAGCAGGAGATGCTTGTAAGATAGTGGCAACATTCAGGTCAAGGTCAGGCTTCTGTATCCTGCAGTAAAAAAAAAAAAACTGTACTTTTCACAACTACACTCTAGAGTCTGAAAAACTAATGTATTTCTACAGATTGTCTTGAAATTGCATGTCTTTTTTTTCACCATGATTTACACTTATCTTTTTTTTTTTTTTTTTTAAAGGATAACCGCTCCAGCATGTCTAGACCAATGATCACCAGGTCACCAGTGTCTCCCTTGAGCAACCAGGGCATCCCCACACCTGCACAGCTCACCAAGTCCAATGCCCCCGTGCACATTGACGTAGGCGGCCACATGTACACCAGCAGTCTGGCCACCCTAACCAAATTCCCTGAATCCCGGTGAGTCTCTCTCTTTAACTGAACCTAATATATATGCATCAGAGATCTTGCGTTTGCACTGTCGTGGCTTTTCTTTCCTTTTTTCTAGGCGTAAAAGATTAAAAGAGGGTTGCCTGTTCAAGTCAAAATGTGTTTGGCAGTGCTGTAATTGTCTCCCAGTTTAATGTCAGCTTCTTTAATGTTTAATGTCATTATGTGACAATCAAATGTCACAACTCCTCAAATCACGCGGACGTGTCTCGCGGATGCTCTCGGAAGAGATTGGGATGTACGAAATATGTGCTGTCGTAACTTGCAGTCCATAGAGTTGCGTTTTGAGAGGTAAATAATTAGCGGGAGCTGGAAGTGCCGACCACGGATCGCAGACAAAAGCAACTTGGTTTTATTCTGACAGATGTCACTGCAGCAGCAAAGAGCCTAAGGCCATGGAGCCATCTGGAGGCCGGGAGGCTGCGTTGTCGCTCCGAGACTGGGCCTTAGGGTGATTGGCATCCTGCCTCAGGCAACCAAGCACCAGCTGGCCCTGACCTCTCCAGACCACCTCTGCTTTTAATATGGCTTCCTTTATTTTCCTTTGTATCTTTAAGAAAACACCCACTTTGAAATATTTTCAAAAGACGTAAGCCTATGAATCTTTGTTTTAAAAGTAAAATAAACACAGTTTTGCTAATCTTCACGTATTGTCCTTTTACCACCTTTCCACCTTAACAACCCCCCCCCCC
>JAVLVB010000458.1:201172-228064 GCA_032876305.1 Orestias chungarensis | reverse complement strand
CCCCCCCAAACCCACCCCCCTCCTCTCTCTGTGCAGAATCGGTCGTCTCTTTGATGGCACAGAGCCCATAGTCCTGGACAGCCTGAAGCAACACTACTTCATTGATAGGGATGGACACATGTTCCGCTACATTCTCAACTTCCTCAGGACGTCAAAGCTCCTCATTCCAGACGACTTCAAAGTGAGTGCATATCCATTCTCAGAAAACTGTAAAGTCCCATCAGCCAGTCAGCAGTCCTGCAACTTAGCGATCACAATGCACGCCTAGGCACCCAAACGCCTTCAGCCACAGATACTACATGAGTTCCTGGAAACGACTGCAGTGTTACAACATCTACCGAGAATCTCCCAATGAGAAACCTCAACCGTATTCATACCCCTGTTAACGGATATAAATCAGTTTCTGCTTTTTTAAAGTATTTAACTTTTTTGCAGGTAAATAAGTTACACAGGTTCCGTTCTCAGACTTATTCTGCAGCTCTGTGTATTTCTTACTGCCACGTATCCATCGACACAGATTTCCCTTACTGAACGTGACACATTAGCATTCTATGTTTTTTGCTCACATGTTTCATTTACTCAGTAATTACTAAACGTACCCTGGGAGAAAACAAATAATCACATAATCTGTTGGATTGTCCAAAGCGCCATTCAATCAGTTGAAAGTATGCCAGTTAAAATAAGCAAAGGCTCAAGTTCAGGGGGAGGTAATTTTCACATTAGGAAGCCTTGAAGAGAAGTATGTGAAAAGGGCCAAAGCAGGACTACTAAATGCTTTCCATTTCACAATGCATCTTGTCAATTTCTTTTTTTTTTTTTTTTTTCTCCTTTGTTCTGCAATAAATACTTTCTCACTTTCGTCTCACCTGTTTTGCCCAGGACTACAGCCTGCTGTATGAGGAGGCCCGATTCTTCCAGCTTCAGCCTATGCTTTCAGAGCTGGAGCGTTGGCGCCAGGATCAGGAGCTAGGTCGGGTCTCCCGGCCTTGCGAGTGCCTAGTGGTGCGCGTTGCGCCTGACCTGGGTGAGAGGATCACCCTGAGCGGCGACAAGGCCCTGATCGAGGATGTCTTCCCAGAAATTGGCGACGTCATGTGCAACTCTGTCAATGCCGGATGGAACCATGACTCCACGCATGTCATACGCTTCCCGTTGAATGGCTACTGTCACCTCAACTCTGTCCAGGTACAAGAACTCTCCTCCTCATGGGGTTTTAATAACTTGCACACAATTCTTACTTCTCTGTTGTCTGACTACCTGACTACCTTTTGACTTAGAAGGAAACAGTAGTAGTGCTTACCTGATTATTAGTGTTAGATCAATAATATGGCTAGCATGTTAATAACAGATCAACTGTATGACGAGCACCTTTATGAAAACAGATGTGAGCAGAAAATACATAAAAAAAAAAAATAGCCCTGCAAATTTAGGAAAAACCTGAAATGTGATGCATGTAAAATAAGAACGCTGCCTTAACAGTTCATAAAGAAAGCGTAGCTGCTACTACATTTCTCTCCGTGCTAGTGTTCAGTACCAGGCTTAACACAAGCAGGGCTAAACTTGTATGCATAGCTACTGCTGTGCTTTTTTGGCCTCTGCACAGTCAGCATTCTCGCGGCAATAACAGTCTGAATGCATACTTGTAGATTTGGGAAGAGTATAACATTTTTGTTATTCTGGCCCACAAAGATCCTTACAGATATGCAAACAGGGAAAGCAGGCATAAACTTTTAAAGTCCATGTTTCAGTAAGTTTGTTCAGAAACAAATGGAAATGGAAATTAGTACAAAAAATATTCCAATTATGTTATTTTTATACAAATATATATTACTATGTTTTTATATTTGGGCTAAATATACATAGGGGTAAACCCTTATTTAATGCTGAATAAAAACTATGAATTAAGAGTTTGTGAGCGATATGCCTCAAACCAGTTACCATTGTGCTGTTGAAACTTGCCTTAACTTAAGCCACTTAGTTGTGTCAAGTATGTCTCTTACAGGTTTTTAGATCTCAGGATCCTACCTGCATGACCCCATCAACATGTTTATGTACATAAAAGCTAATTTCCCAAACCCCACTTCTGAAATCAGTATGAGTATGGCAAAAATTCAGTTTTGTAATTTTTTATTCATATTCCACTGATTCATTGATGGTGATGTCCTCAAATATGCATTAATAACTGATGGAAGGGAGGCGTTTGAGCAAAGATTTCACAATGAGTTGGACTGTGTCTCCTTCTGAGGAAGTGAAATCTCCAGCTCCTTTCCAAAAACACACAAACAAAAACCCATCTCTGAAGTGTGTGAGTAGTGGAGACCAAGCAAGAGAGTGAGCTCGCTCCCTGGCAGGTTGTCCCCAGGCAGGGCCCATAATCCTGTTTGGTTATTAAAGCACGCCGGCGGTGAATGCTGTATCTGCGGCTAATGGAGGCAGGGAGGAGGGGGGGAGCAGGGGGGGAGGGACTGGGAGAAGGCAGGGGAGCAGAGAGAGCTGCCAGCAGTAGGGGGACCTTTGTAGTTTTGGCGGAGGCTTGGGCCTGGGGCAGTACTGGGGAGGGGGAGGTTTTGCTCTGCAACCCACACTGAGCCAAGTGGCAGAGAGAAAACCTCTCTGCTCCCTGGGGCCTCTTCGATGGAATGTGATCCTTCAGCCCCCCCCCGGACATGTCTGTAGATGTCTGCAAGGCTGCAAGATCAGAAACAGCTACACACACACCCAAAGACAAACACACATATACACAAAAAAACAATGAAAGGGAGGCAGGAGGCAATATGAGAAGCTCTTTGTTTGGTGAAAGTCTTGTGAAAGTCTCATCCCAATTCCCATCACAAGCCGAATGTTCCCACAACTTAGACTCAAATTTCAGTGGTAGAGTTGGCGCAAAGCAAGAAGATATTGTTTTGGGCGATTTTGTGTTGTTTCTTGTGTGTCATGAAGGCAGTAAAACGTTAGAAATAACAACCGTGGTTTAGCATTACATTTCGATATGAGTGTTTTTACTTTACCTTCACCATTCTGAACTTTCACATCATCCACAGGTTCTGGAGCGTCTCCAACAGCGCGGTTTCGAGATCGCTGGCTCCTGTGGCGGAGGCGTGGACTCATCCCAGTTCAGCGAGTACGTCCTGAGGCGGGAACTAAGGAGGACAAGTCAGCGAGGGCCGAATTCAAACAGGATAAAGCAGGAGCAACTGGACTAGAAACCTCCAGGGCTGCAGGGGGTGCTAGACTTTTCTGTAGCAGCGAAACAATCGGCGCTGCAGAGCTCTCTGGACTTAGTTTTTCTTCATTTCCTTATTGATGTTTCTGTTTTCTCACACTTGAAAACCACATAGAGAATAAAAATGAAGTGCAACAGGAGATTTTTTGCCATTTAAAAAAAAAAAAAGATATGAGGCATTTGATAAATTGAGATTGCAAAGACATTTGTGATTGTCTTGTTCCCCATACGCCAGTTCAAAAGTATTTATATATATATATGCTGGATCCCCAAACAAAGTTTGTTTTAAAACTTGGAGCCTACATTAGGTTAAAACATTTGATTTCTAAGTTTCTCATGAGTTAAAAGTCATTTATTTCTGAAGTAGAGAGTTGCATAGCTTTTCGTCAGTGACTGTTTTTGTTGTCTTTCTAGCATATTGAATACATAGATTTTTTTCCTCTCCCTCGAAATAAAGAACAAATTTGTGTTGCTTAGAGAGCAGAATGTCTCAGAATTTATCAACATCTAGGTTAAAACATCTTTTTTACAGCTGAAATGTCCAGAAAGTACACAGATGTTGTGATCTCGAAATTAGCCATCAAAGGTGATACAAACGCAGTAGAAATTAATATTTTTGTAAATTAATGTCACATCATTTGCCTTGCAGGGCAATGTGAAACACCCTTCCATGTGATGATTTAGGAATTGTTTCACTGGAATCGATTTGTTTCTTATAGTCACGTCCTGTAAATTTCCCCATTGTATGTCTTTGTGTTTTTTTACATTGAATCTTTTTAAAGCAAGTTTCTTGCCTCAGACATGACTGAACAGATTAAAAGCTTATTGTACTATCCAAACTGAGATGACTTGTATTTGTAGCACATATTGATATGAAGTTGGTTATAAAGTATTTCTAAGATTACTGAAACACCTACACTCCTTGGATTTAATAGGAATGTAGCGAGAGAGAAAAAAAGTGAAATAAATCTCAGCTTAAGTTGTAATAGTGTCTGTTCCATGTGTTGTACTCTAAGTGGACGACTTTGATAAATTTACTTACATCTGCTTGAACTTCCTGAACGATGCTTGTTGTGAAATTGTTGATAGGAGGCAAGGCTTCAGCGTTCTTAAGTCACATAGGTAAAGCAAAAATACCAAGACAGCATGGTGTTTATTTATGTTTTTCAATAGCATTAATGACAGCGCAGGAAACTTTTCACTTTGTTAAAAGGAATAGTCAGTTTATCCATGCAAGCACTGTCAGTTAAGTTTCCATATGTTGCAGGGCCATAATCCAAAATTAAATCCCACATGGTGGAGTGTCGCCTTGTCTCTGTCCCTTTTGGCACAATCTCCACTTTCTGTGACTATCTGCAGTTTATGCTATATGTCTTGCTTTTAGGCCTCTTTGTCCCAGATTTCCTTTAGAGTTGACTGCAGTAACCCAGAGGTTATAACCAACATGGTTATTCTTCAAAAAATTAAAACTGCTTTTGTTTAACAACTTGAACGTGGTATTTAGTAAAATTGTTTAATTATACAATTCACATTATCGCTTGTTTATGTATATTAAACTATTGTGTTTGTGTTGATATAAAAATATTTATAAACATTATATTCATTTATTTCCCATCAATCTGTTCAGAACCACTGTTATGAAAGGCCTCCCCTAGTGAGTTTAAGTAGGGGGTTTTTTATTCAATAAAAAATGTTACATAAGAAGACAAAATAAATATAAAATTTGGTATCTAAACTGTTGTTTCTCAATGCGTCTGAGGTCCAGTAGTTAGCACAATATCATCTTCATGCAGCAACAAGTCCTAGGTTTGAGTCCCAGCCTAGGGCATTTATTTCTACATTGAGTTAATACAGCATGCACATTGGTCTCAAATGGCCATGTCCTGCAGGGAAACCCAAAGAAAAAGGGTTTGGAGAAAAAGAAAAAAAGAAAAAGTTTTATTGTTTTGAATGTCTATTTTTGCTTGCTTTCTGTTTAGTCATTTTAGAGTTTTCAAAAGTCAGAGTAGGGCCTTAGGAAAGTGGACACAGCCACCAGGTTTTGCATACTCACCATTAATGAAGGTCAGACGAGGGATTCATTCACCCTGTCTTCAGCTAATCGCAGCGTTGCAGTCAATACAGACCGATGTCAGCACTACCTACTGTTCCTAACAGTATGCATACATGTGATTCTAAACTGCACTCTGGATTTAGTAAAACTATTTGCAGCTTTTCCCAATTTTTGTGTTGATCTGTAGGTAATATATTGCACGGTAGGTGCCTCCCACCTTTATTGAAAAAGCCTCATGGCCATCTTATGCTTGCAAGATAATTATAAATGTAACCCATGGCAAAACAGCTAAAAAACACAACTCCCACATCTCTCCCTTGCCATTTCTCACTCTCTTTATACTTCTCTTTCTTTCCTTCCCTTCCTCCCTCTCTCCCTCAGCCTCGGGAGCTGATTTCAAATTTTCAAAGGTATCTCATGGTGAGCCTGGGAGATTGAAACCTCATAAATACCTTTATTATAATATAATGGTCACATATTACTACCAATTATTTCGAGGAGAAAAATTGGTTCATTTGTGTGATGAATGCCATCACAGAGGTTTTAAATGTTCCTGGATGGACAGTGGCAGGCAGAATAACACCTTAAATGGGCCCCTTACTATTAGATTGATAAGTCACATTGGCTTTCTTAGACTCATAAAGATTCAGGTCCTCACGTTACAAAGATTTTACTGAGCCATACCTGCTATTTTCTGAAGCAGTATTATTAATAAAGTCATGCAAAAATGGAGGTGAATAGTGACTGAAACCATTATCTTATATGTGACCAAGATAGTGAACATTTTGTTCAGAACATGGTATGCAAAACCACTACCATAAAGTTGAAGAATACAATGTTTTACAACATAAGGAAACAAAGGGACTGAAAAAGGTTCCAAACTTACTTCAAAGGATGGAAAACATTGAACAGCAGTAGAATTGAACAGTTTTTTCCATAAATGTTCACCGTCAAACCTGAAAGAACTTGATAATATCTTTGAAGAACGACTGTAGAGGATCCCCAAATCCAGATGTAAAAAGTTTGCATGATTCCCAACAAGAATTATGGCTGTTCTAGCTCAAAAGGGTGTTTCTACTCCATACTGCAGCATCAAGGACAACACCTCCCACCCCCTACATGCCACGCTGACGGCCTGTCAGAGCACCTTCAGCCGGTGACTGAGACCACCGAGAGTCACCACAGAACGCCACAGGAGGTCTTTCTTACCTGTGGCAATCAAACTGTACAATTCCTCTTCCATCTGCAGGAGGGATAAATAGTAGTGTAGTTATTGTTATATGTTGATTGTGTTGTATGTGAGATGAGTGTGTCGTGTTAATTGTTATTTGATACTCTGTAACCCTGGCAAAACAATTTCCTCCGGGATCATTAAAGTCTATCTTATCTTATCTTATCTTATCTTACTGAGCAAAAGGTCTAAACATTTATTTTGACTTCAAACCAGAACGTTATCACATCTGAAATCATCCCTAGATTAAAATACTGACCCTGGAAAGGAAATCATATCTAGCATTGTTCGTAAATATTATGAAGCGACCACAGATTCTTATGTTTTGCCCTTTTATTCTGTTTGAGCAAAAACTAAAAACATGATAACTCAGTTGTGTTTTCAGTTGACATGATAGTACAGTAAAATTGGCCAGTCAATTGAGATGGTGAACTATCCTACATTTTGATATTTGTACATCTCTAATTTAAAAACAAAGGTTAAATCTTTTTATTATTTCTAAAACAAAGCATGAGTGTCCTGTTGAATTTAGAAGGTCAAATCTGAACTATTTTATTTTGTTATAGCAAACACATACTAAGCAAAGAATCGATTTAACAGTCAGGGGTTTAATAGTTATAAATGCAACTTTTCTATGTTTGCACGGAAGAAATTACTTCATCACATCATCTAAATTGTTTCTCTGGGTCTGCTTCTTTTGTTGATTTTTTTTTTTATGTAGTTATGACTGGGAAACCAATATGTGACAAGTATGTATTTGAATTTAGTGCTCTACAACATCCCAATGTTTTCTATTGTTTATTTATTAGTCAGGCCTTGAATTATGTTTTGCTGGCAGTGATGAATTTAAGATCGGACTATGGTCACTGCAGGCCCATTGGCATACACTGTACACTGAGAGGGAATCATTTATATTCTACTCCAGTGGTAACAGAAGAACATGAGATTGGGAAACGGCTCAAACACCCCTCTGCTTGTGAGGCTTTAGGCTGAAAGAACTCAAGCTGGCTTTATTTCTACCTCCATAGTACATTCAAGCAACTTCTGATTTTCCTTTTCCACTCTGTCTGAAGAAATCTCTCAATACATAGAGCGTGCCATTTACTGTTATACCTTCATGCTCAGAATGTTTACTCAATTCTGTATGGCTCATCGAAGGTGCAAAGGAATGCTGGCTTTGGTGAATTTTTTAGCAGGAGTGAAAATCCAACTAGTAGAGGTTTTGTGTAAAATGCTGAAGGTGCCATATACTAAACAACGTTGAACGAAGCCTGCGGGGCCTTTTGGACTGCTGAGATGATTGCAAATGTATTCTTTAGCAAAAACATCAGCAAACCTGCCTCCTCTCTCACTCTTTTATTTTCTTCCTTCTGCTTCCCTTCAACTGAGAATTAATAGGGGATACTATACCTTGATTAAAAGGTCTAACCTAGTCTGTGTTGCTCAACAGTTTCGAGCCTCCCCCTGCACCAGCTTCTCACTGGGGCAGACCTGCATGCAAGGAGTGCTCTAATGATTCTGGAGCTCGCCATTCGAGGGCCACCCATCCATCATAGTGGTAAGGCCAGCGGCTTTATTATAATACAGAGGACAGACATGCTCCAAGGCTATGTGGGACACAATAGAGGTCTTTCAACAGACCTATAAATACATGATCTGTCAGACTTGCTGTCCTAAGGGCGCTCTCAGCTAGGCTCTAGCCCTCTGGTTAGCCATCACTTATGCTAAGATATGCGCCGGCCCTAAGGCTAAGGCTAAGGCTCAGTTCATTTCAGCCCCTCATCAACCAGCACATTCTACCTCTAGCCATAAGAATAAATAAGAACAAGATGAAAAAAGTGATTCATTATGATGGAGTGCAAACCTTTGCCAAAACAAACAAATCGAAGACGTGAAAATAAACAGTGATAGCCAGCTATTGACTTTTTTTGGCAGTGTCTGATGAGCTGTTGCTGAAACAACAAAAGAGTATTTTGATCTCAGCTATGCATTGCACTATGTTGGAAATGTTGGACAGGGTTTAACATAGTTTTGTTTTTCAACAGAATTTCTTTTCAAACAAAATTTGCAAGCGGTAAAGAGTAAAAAAATAAATAAAAGTGTAGTTGGTATGTGTCACTTTGTAGTGGCACACGTGCCTCATGTCGGTTCTTCCTCCAATATCAGGTGGTGTGAGTGTATTTTAAGTAATGTGCTGCTCCTCTCCTTGACTTATCTCAGGTGAGAATCACTTTTTCTCTGTTGCCTTCAAGCTAAGATCAGTAATCTGGGAGTTGGGTGTGTTCTTTTAGAGATTAATGTGGATGGAAGCTGTTGCATGTTAGAATAATAAACAGGTGAACACTTTAACTCTGCATAAATCTATATCTCTGTGCCACCTTAATATATTAAAATCATATTCTTCCTTCGGGGCAGGAAAGCAGCAACAGATTATGTCCAGGGCATGGTGAGTGGAAACCCAATGACAAATCCCACCACCCTCACAACAATGAACGCCTGGGCATCAGGTTGCTATTTATCATGATTTTCACCCAATCCTGACATTTTAAAAATGTGCAAACGATGTATTCAGGAAGGATTGCTTAAGTCCTCAGTAGTTTGGTAATCTCACATTTGCAATGGGACACACTTGGCTATGTGAGCAAACATTACCTTTACACCTCCAGCATAACATGCAAAAACAATTATTATTTTAATAAAAATGTTTAATGTCAGAAAAAAACTATATGTAACTGTTTAACCAGTTTTGAAGAAACAAAAACCACAGAACTTTGAAAAGTCTTAACATTAGTGTCGTCAAAACCCCAAGCATTTGTATATATGTGCCTGCAGATCTTTAACTAATGCCATTCGAACACGCATATTGTCGGATCATTCAAATATCTCTCCCTGGATGCTGTTGTATGAAACACTGTGTTACCAATGTCTGATTCAAGGAAATTACATGGATTATGTGGAAAAGAATGTCTTGTCATGTTCTGCATGTGTCCCAAAGTTGTGAAAATTACGCTCTGCTGTGCCCAAAATTGGTATGTTGCTTTGGTTTTACCTCTTTTGATTTATTAATTTCATTTTTTTTAATCTAAGGATAAACTGAACATTTGGAGATAAAATCAAATACCCCCAAGTGATCAGTTTCCCTTCATCTTCAAGCATCTGACATTTCAAATTGATTGAATCTCTATCAATAAGTACAGCAAATTATTGTGAGAATAACTTTTGATACATTTGATATTTGCCAACGTAGTGTGTTTTATTATTCAGTTTCACTGGTGTTCATGTAGGATATGTTTGGCATCTGAGAGTTGTGGTGGTCATGTGTTGATATTTTCAACATGTCCAAAAAGATCTGTGGTGCAGTGTCAAAATTGTACAAACACATTTATTTTCTAGGGCATTGATTCATTCTTTACCATTTAAATGAGCTAAAATAAAGTCACAGGTGCAAAAAAATACAACCATATAAAGCACCCTTCATGACTTTAAACAGCATTGAAACAAAGATTTCTATCAGCGCAGTTAGGCTGATTAATACAGCACGATTTCCAGGACTTTTGCCACATAATCAGTTAGTGGTAGATAGTACCTAATTGTTGTAATTGTAACTCCAAGATGCTTTTCTTTGCTGCCATTCAGTAATAACTAGACTTGAACCTTTTCAAAAGCCCCCTTACCCTCTGCCCGTGTTCATCTCACAGTTCTACTCATTTAAAAATGGTTTATTATTTAGCTCTAGCTAAAAACAGGGTTCAATTTAAACAGTTGGGTAATTTCTTGAGGCCGAAAAGGAAAAAGACCTTATAAATGTGCATGACTTGTTTTAATTAATATTAGTTTGTCTGAAGAGTCTTAACCACAGCGCCAATGAATGGAGGTGGGCTGGATGTTGGCCACATTTTTAACTTTACTAAACAAAATCATTGATATGTTGCATGTTTTAAAATTAATTAAGTCTGTCAGTGCATTTGCATTTAGGTTAGGTCATTCTACAAAAAACTGAAGATTTTCTCGAACAGAGATAGTTGATTGTGTCGCTGTGTTATACCTTACTGAACTGTAACAACAGACTTGCTTGACCTACACCTTTAATTCGACTTATAGCACTTGCTGAGCTCCATACACACCCCTACCAACCAGGTAGAGTTGAGTTTGTCATGGCCTTCCCCTCATGATACATCTTCGTCTCTGATTCTTCTTCAACATCTTCTTCTTCTTTCCCATTTCTCTTTCTTCTCTTCCCTCCCCTCCACCCAGATCTCTCTTTGCCACAGCTGCTGCCTCTTGGCCTCACCCAGAGGCTTCATGAGGCTTCCCAGCACCCTCTCTTTCCCCCTGCAGCCAAGAAGGAAAGGCAGGCAAAGAAGGGAAAATAAAACTTCAGGCGCATCACACAAGGCCATCTGGGTAATCTTGTTCAAAAGGCTTGAGGTGATAACTGCAATTTACTCAGGCAAAAAGAAAGAAAGGAAGAAAAAAAGAAGAACAGACCTCATTTCCATACCTACCAGCCTCAAGGAGATAAAATTGAATAAACTAAAAATTAGAAAAGAATTACAGTAAAACCAATACGGAATATTCGACATTAGTTCGTTTTGTCCTTGTAACACCCCCTCTTTACACACACATCCTGTTTGCTCTCCAAAGAAAGAGAACAGTTGAGTTGACATGAAGGTACTATGGACAACAAGCAAAGGCACACAACGCTGCACACTCACGGACACACTTAACTTAAACACACGTCTAGGCACACACAGCCGAGGGGGGAAGCAATATTTGTGATGAAAGCAAATCAAACTGAAATCCAACATGTTAAAGTCAAGTTGATTAGTGTGAAAATGTAAAAGCATCCTTAACTGGCATATCCCACAGTCATGAAGATATGTTAATTTGCAACTTAATGGCTGAAAGCATAATTTTTGCTTATATAAACCTTGAAAACACGCTTGCATTTCTGAAATGTGCCTTAATTTAATGAAGTAAACACCACCACAAAACAATAAATGCCCCAATTAAAGAACAGGCATGAAGAGAAAGTGTGTATTTCCCATTTTGCCCCTGCGGACATATGTGCCCGAGCGTGCCTGCGCACTTACCCAAACGCACAAGCATATGCATCGTGTGCAGCTCATAAACATCTTGCCTTTGCGTATCCCATTAGCATATGTAGCTTGTTCTTTTCGATGTAGGTTATCTGCTGTGAGATCGGGGCTGCTTGTTTATGAAAAAAAATGAGTGAGGCGACTAAGGAATATGTGTCTTTGCATGTGTTTACAGAGAACTTTAGTCTGTGTTGGTGTACAGCTACGATGGCATGGAGTAACTGTATAATTGGTCTATAATGTAGTCGATGTTACTATTCATAATTGCATGCATGTTGCTGAAACATATTGTGCATCAGAGACAGGATATGCCATCTTCTATTCTTTCTTCTTTCTTTTTCTGCCTCTGTGCCTGTTTGTCATCTGGCCTGCTTCGCGCTCCCGGGGGGCATATCCCATCAGGCTTGCTGTGCTCCAATGTGTCCCGACAGACCTGATGTGATCTGAGTGGCTGACGGGTTTTGTCCCTGCTGCCCGCTGTCTTTTCACTTCCCTGCCTCAGTCACACATGTGCTTTAAGTGTAACACACAACCTGATGCAGGCTGGCTCTAGTTTGTACCTCTGTGCAAAGGTTTCCCATCACTTCATGGCTGATTATGTGATCCATGTGAACGCACAAGAGATAAGCGATAATTTTCAGTCGGGTCTTGATTTCCGGTGTGACTTGTGAGCAAAACACATTTTTATATTTTATTATTAACTTTAAAATGGGCATAAATGGGAATGTTTAGTTATGTAGTCGCCAGTGGAGAGGGACAATGCCCCCTTGCTTCAGTAGCCATCTTACACACGCAAATACACAAACACACAAACACGCACGCACACACACACACACACACACACACACACACACACACACACACACACACACACACACACACACACACACACACACACACACACACACACACACACACACACACACACACACACACACACACACACACAGAAGCCTGGGGGGATGCGGTAAGAGTGGGGGTTGGATACCATGAGACGAGGGCATCAAACTGGGGCTTAGGAACAGAGATATACCAACTGGAACCTTATAGCTACAGGGTGTGTGTCTGTATCTATGTGTGTGTGTTCTCCTGTCCTCATGTTAACACAAACTCACACATATGGAGGATGCAAGTGTCACACTGAGAAAGGGAGAATGGGATGGGGAGTGTGTGTGTGTGTGTGTGGGGGGGGGGGGGGGGGGGTGCAGTTTATGGAAGCTCTTTGTGCATATGCGTGTTTAAATATAATCTAATTGCTCACAAGTTGAGGACTAAATGGTTTTGCCTCCAGGTTTAAGTATGGATGGTGCATGAAGAGGACCAACCGACTCTGCTGGGCAAGGCCAGGATTTTATCCCATGAAATCCTGGCCTTGCTTTTTTATATTGAATTCTATTATTTCTTTTTCTGTTTCATTCTCTTCATTTACGTTGGTGTAAGTTAGTTTGAAGCAGGTGTGAAGGGGCCAACGTTACCCCTATAAACTTGTTGGCAATCTATTCTCCTAAAAGGTTATTTGTCAATTTGCTTCTCGTTAAATAAAATTGTCATTATTCATCTTTTTCGGTAATTCAGTACAAAAAGCGAAATATATAAACACAAACTGATGTTTTTCCAGAGTTTTTTGTTTGTTTCTTTCAAGGATTTTGGCTTACATTCAGTTTCTCAGAAACATAAAGTTTCTTTTGTAATAAACTTTTTAAACTCCACACTTTTTATTTGTTTGTACTCTGGTCACCTTTTTTTTATGTTGCCATCCCTTGAGACCCTAGACCTTGGGTTCGTAAGAACTGCTTTTATTTTTCATCTTACTTTTTCTTCCACCCAACTATCAATGAATATGTCACATACAGCACTCTTTGACGAACCAACTTTTAGCGAAGACCTTTTGTGGCTCACCCTCCCTGAGGAGTTTGTCAAGCCAGTTGCTTCTCCCATGATTGCAATGTGTATTTTCAATGACACTGTCATTATAAAGTAAGATAAAAAATTTTTTTCTAAAAAATACTTTTCGTTAAGCCCATATTTCTTTGTTTAAACATTTTATAGATCTTATGCAATAGTCTAATCTTTTAATTATCTTTTTTATTTAATCTGATGTCAAAGTCTGATTTCAAAATCCACTTTTCCAAGAAATTATTTTTCTTTACATTAGCTGCAAGCCATAATCATTAAAAGAACTGAAATAGATGTCAGTGATATATCACTTTGGTATATCTTATATATCCACACACTGGTGGCTCCTTTGAATCAGAACACAAACGTTATTGTTTGCTGCAGTTTTTTAAAAATAATATCACAAACGAAGTGTTTGTCTATCACTGATGAGTTATTAAAGGGTGAGTTTTTAAAGTTTAGTACTGCTCTAATATAATGATAATAGCACAACATTTCATTTAACATTTGAATTTTTAAAAGCAGTTATGACTTCCTCAGCTATTTTTATTTCCAACAAAGCGCTTTAGATTGTGCTGTGTAAGCATTTATTGTGCCATAAAACAAAATTGCCCTCCCTAATACATTAACTGTTTAAATATTGAAATAAATGTGTATAAGTAATTTACTAAGATGCTCTTCCATATGTCATATTTTAACACAAATATGATAGTTGCATGGTGGGACAGCTAGTAGGGCTGTTACTGTGCAGCAAAGGGATCTAGAAGTGGTTTCAATTCCAGCTCTGGGTCTTTCTACATTGAGTTTGCATGCTCTCCCCATTTATGTCTGAGTTCTCTTCAGGTATTTCTGCTTCCAAGCTTAAACACATTTCAATGGCATGTTTTTTTTTTGTCATATGTGCCTATGTGTTACAATGTGTTAGATTAAAGACTTGATCACGGTGTACCTCACTTTTTGCCATTTACTTATTTATAATATTTTTCATTACAGGCATAAAGATTTCCCTGGCCCTACCAATCTAACATTGATGCATAGACTAATATACCTCAAGTTATCTCTTAAAAGTGGACTGTGGATAAATAAGGTTTGATTTTAAGGTTCTAGTCTGAAGCAAAAGGCTCATCAGGCTTAGCAATGCACAAAACATATCAAAGGGGCTTTTATTGATATTTTTCTGCTCACTTTAGGCACAGCAATTATGCCCTGAGTCTGCAATAACACTCTTTTTATTCTCACTTCTTTGTTTATCTTTTTATCTGTGATGAGCTACACTCGTCTGAATCACCTTTAGGTGTTTGACGAAACTCAAGCATGTCTCGTGGCCAAAATAAACCCCAGCGTAAAAGGAAATAGCTGTAGAAATGGCTCAAGGAGGACAGTGACAAAGCAATGCTATTGCTCTGCTTGTCTCCAATCAAGCGGCACAACTCATTTGCTTGAACTCTACAAAGGTAGGTGCTTTCAATCATTAATTTCTTCAGTGACCACCATCACTTGAAATAATGGATGACTTGCTTAGGTTTCCCTATAGTGTTCAAACTTTTTTCCACTTGAATAATATGGCAGCTGTACTACTTTAAGATGACACATAAAGTTGGCCGTTTGTGACATGATGTTTTGACACTGTCAACTTGGAAAATTCTTCTCGCGAAAGCCCAAGGCCATAGCCGCCATTTTAGGGGGGCACATGTGACCCTTAACGCTGCTTTGCGATCATTCTAACTGACTCGTTGACAGGGAGAAAGGGGTTGCAGGAGGCCAGCAGGTCAGGAGTCACCCGAGTCATGTGACGAAACCCCAAGGCATTGTTGGGAGTGACAGAGAGAGACCAAAAAGCAGCACTACGGTGTAGCTGCAAGCCTATGGGTGAAAAGGAGGTCAGTGGCCACAGGAAGTGGAGAAAAATTGCCCCTAGCTACAGCCCTTAATGAGAGCACATCCCCTGAGGTGTGTATCCCAGCAGCCTAACTGCCACATGAAAAACACCAATTTATATAGAGAGCTGCAGGCACGAGAGCAGACATTTTCATGGTCCATTCCCTAAGCCAGGAGCCATCTTGTGAGGTAAACAAACCAAAGTGCTGAGATGTTCACCTTGGTATGAGGCCAGAGTTGTTCTTTTAGTCACACAGAGCTTTGTTAAACCATGTCTTATAATGTGTAAACTTTAAACAGAGCACTTGTGAATGTCTCATCATAGCTTTTTAAACACATTCAGTAACTCGGAAACTAAAAAGTAGAACTCTTATAGGAGGAGGGGTAAAGTTAAATCTTGAAAACTTCCTGTAATTTATTAGATTAAGAACATTTAAAATAATAATAACTGAGAGGTCTGCCTGAGGAGGGAAATCTCATTAACAGGATATTTGATTCTTTCTCTCAGTATATTTGTGAAAAATCGCTGCAGTGTTCAATTATCACCCGCCCTCTCACCTCCAAGGCTTAGGGTGGCACAAACCCCCAGAGAAATGTGCCAGGGCTTGAGCGGTGCTGCGTGCATATGACTAGACACACGCGCACACATATGCACACACTGACTTTCATTCTCAAAGGCCCACCTCCCTGAGTAGCAGCCTCTCTGACCATTTGTTTCTAACAGTCAACAAACAAGACAAGAACTGGAGGGCTGTTGAGAAACCGCCATTCTACTACCGAACGAGCCTGAGTACAAAAATCACGCTTTATCCTCTCAGGCCCGTACATGCCTAAGAGATCATACCTGCAAAAAAGGAGGCAGCTGAGACTTACATACATTTTAAAGAAAACCCATTTCTGGTGGCTTTCATAAGAAGAACTATGAGCCCCACCTATCTTTCTTTCTTTCATCTGTTACCAATCTTCCTGTTTGCCCTTGGGCTATGTCCTTGAGGCGTGAGACTTGGAAGCTTCTGTTTGTTCTGCAACCATTTAGTGTGCCCTCCTCCCTTACAAGCACAGGCATAGTGCCTGAGGGGAAGGGGTGCAACTTAGCCTACCTGGAGGTAGGAGCCTCCACACAACAAACCTCATAATTGAAGGCAGAGGACCTTTCCAGCTATGGTTTGTGCTAGTATAAGCCTCTGGGAGAATGCATAGATACACATTTTACCTTCACACATATTCTTAATAAAGGCTAAGAGCACAATTCATAAGACAAAGGGCATACACTCCCTCACAAAGGTTTTCACACCTCTCAGCCTTTTATTTCACATTCACATCATCATCTCATAACCACAAACTTTAATGTCTTTTTGTGGATGTAATGGTCAAATACAAGGTACCACCTCACTGTGAAGAACTATAAAAAGGATACACGGCCATCTAAAGATACTATTTATAAATAAGTGAAAATGGTTGTTTGTATAAATATTCAGCCCCCTTCACTTTCCTTAACAAAACCATGTGCAACCCACAACCTTTAGAGATCTCCTTTTTAATAAATAAAGGCCAACTATAGTTATAGTATGAACTCAGAGGTAGGGCTATGTTTTTCTGCAAAGGCCTAAGAAGTTTGTTAGAGAGAAATTGTGGACTACTCATGAAGACTAAGTTCCATAATTTTCCGCTCCTTTTTTATTTATAGTAGTCTAAAATCAACTTCTCTGTGACACGATACTGTCGTTTACATAAAGAACTTCCTTTAAAGGACACCCTGTGTACCTGGAATAGATGCCAAAGGCTTTGAGAAAACAGCAGTATTTCACAACCTGGGAACCAGAACAGGTTTGCGGCCCACATATGAAAGCTCAGTGAAACAAAACGGATACATCTGACTTTCACATAAAACCCGGTGAGCTGACACCCTCCAGCAAAGGAGTGGGCTTGTCTATGTGTGCATTTAAAATGCCTCTATTGAGCTATTGGTTTTATTTCTCTGATTTATTTTTTTGTTCTGTAGATTGTTGCTGTCTTTTATGTGGACTTTTTTTTTTAAACCGGCTCAAACATTTGTGTTGCTATTCTATCCTTAACTTTGATTCAGTTTGTGCTTTACAGGCACTAAACCCCTATTTGTACAGGTAAAGATGTCTATAAAGCCTTCAAAAAAAAAAAAATACTAATTTACCTTAATGCAATATTTAATGGTAAAAGGTTTTGAGGAATTTGAGCATATTTATTCAGTAGAATAAACATACAAATTAAGAAAAACATAATTTGAAGAAAATCCCATATCCCAAACACCCCTATGTCACAATCCTTTGGACTGTTGTTTGTGTTTCATTTTGAAGTTTTCTTTTTTCTTACTTTCTGTTTCCCCAGGAGACCTCGGTTCCTGTTTTATTTTAAAGATCTGTCTTAATTTAGGCAATTCAATTTATTTGTGTAGTGCCTATTTACAACTAATTATCTCAAGCCCCTTAAAAAAAGCTGATCCGACTTATCAAACGGTGCATTATATTGAGTATATCATTTAAATGAGTTTAAAACATTTTCAGTTTAAAGAAACCCAGCAGATTGCATCGACTTGCAGTGCTCACTAATCTTGGACCAGCATGCACAACAGTACATGATAATTTAGATTGTGTCGTTGACTTTACAACAATCCCTTATACTAAACACACCTGTAGCGACAGTAGAGAGGAAAAACTAGACTCAGAACTCGGCTTACTCTGAGTGGCCATTTTCCATGCCCGAAGAAATGTTATAAATATTGTGGAAAATTTTAAATGAATAAAATATTTTTTAATCTCCTTTAAATTTCAATTGAATTTTATTTCATGGGGATATTCATTTATTTCATTAAATATTTATTTCTTTAATTTTGAATGAAACGGCTTTCCATTCTCCGGAGTCTCTTGCCAAGAAAAAAAAAAAGAGTTTAGCTGGCTCCCGCCTCATGGGCATCGAACACACAGGTGGTTAGGCGAAACAATGTCGCATAGAAGGACATATCCGTCAGGGACAGAGAAAAGAAAAAAGAAGAGAGAAGAAGAGGAGAAGAAATGTCGAGATAAAGGCATGCTTGAATCTTGGGAGATTATCAAGTAATTAGCTAGCTAGTTTGTGGGTTTATAGCTAGTTAAAAACGAGAGAAGTTCATTTCTTAACAGTAACCTAAATCACATTAACATGTTGGTATTTGTGTATCTTTAACTTTTATTGAGTTGCTTCTTGGGTGAGCTCTATGTATTTTCCTATTTTTTTTTTGTTTTGTTTTGTTTTGCTAATGTTTGATAGCAAACGTTAATGTCGACGCTAAAGGGCGGGTGGTACTTGGGTTGGCGGCGAACATGTTAAATTGGGGGTTTTGACGTTTTTTTTTGTTGTTTTTTTACATTAGCTTATAAATTCTGTGAAAATTTGCAGGAGCACTCCTTAAGTACTTTGGAGGCACAGAATCAGCCCAGTGCCAGTCCTCAGACTGTTGGCAATCCTTCAGGTCAAGGTAAGAGTCTCCAGACAGTATATATAATTTCAAAGTATAAGAATTAAATCCAAAGGGAAATTTGTTAGTCAAGGTATCTCATAAAAAAGTGTTTATGTACGTACATGGCTAGCTTTTCTTGTTGTTTTTTCATCTTAGGTCCATCTCCATCCTCTACAGCTTCCCCATGGTGTGTGTCCAATGTCCCCACTGTGACTGCAACCACAGTTGATCTACCTGGTAAATTAATTGCACGTTGTACTGCTGAACATTCAGAGATTAATAATTCTGTCCAAAACTGTAGTATGATGTCCTTATTGGTCTGTTTCTGAGTCCTTGTTTTTTTTTTGTTTACTTCCTCAGCTACCTCCATCACAACGTCCACTTCTCACTATGGATCATCATCAGCTCCGCCAGTTGGCCCAGCTGAGTGGCCTTCTTTTCTTTCAGATTTTTATTGCATGTTTTTGTTGTTCTTGCACTGCACATTTCTGTTACATTTTTTTTAATCAAAATGTTGGAATTTTCTCTAAATTAAACCCAGGCCACTGCTGTGGCTAGATGTGTTACCATTTAACATAAAAAAACCATGTGTGGCACCCTGGACATCATTCATTCATTAATATTATTCATGATATTATTGCATTCGTATTACTTATGTTTCTGATTATTTTACCTTTGGAGATAAAGCAATGGCATAATTTCTACATGTAACACATATGTGTGTAAAGACATGTCCGGCTGTCAATAGAAGGTAAACAACACTTCTAGAGCTTTATTTCTAGAGTTTATTGTAGGTGTGTGAATGATCAACAAGCAACATTGACTGAAATAGAGGGCCCCAAAATCAAATTCTGCTTAAGGCCCCATGGAGGCTTTGGCCGACCCTGAACTAGATAAATGAATAGGTTCTGCACTAGGATTTTAGAAAAGTAATGTTTAAGAAGATAACATGTAAACAACTTATTTCTAAAATAGGAGTTAATTATCAAGACTAATTAAACCTTCCAGGTAAAATATTGAACCATCCGAATAGAAATATATTTCAATAGTAATTAAACAGTTTAATGTGAACCGTGAATGTTGAAAAAACAGGTTTATTTAGGGTGAATTTGGAAATAAAACCAAATTAAATTATTATTTTTACCGGGTTCAAGTTAGGTGCAAAAGTCCAACACGGTTCCAATTGTTCTAGTGTAAGTAGAGCTCTAATATTTCTAAGAGGTGTATGGATAGAAATTAGGACAAAGTTTGCACTTTAATGAAGATACATAGACTTCCGTTATGTTAAACTAATTTGCATTGCCGTTTTTAAAACCTGAATTAAATTCTGTAAAGTTTGTTTTTATGCATTACCATAGTACTATAAACACAGCTAATTTACATAGGTCTTTCTTTAAGTTTGCAAATTTGTTTTTACAATATAGGTTTATATTATGTGCGACCTATGTTTACATTTAAATGCAACGTTAGCCAATTAATTTGTTGAAGTTAATTTAAAAATATATGAACACCATAGTATTCAGATTACAGTTGCTACATCTGCCATAACCCTGCAAACAAGATTTGTCCCCTTCGATGAAATAACTTAGGCAATGAATATAAAGAATGTGTCTTAAACCAAAATGAGAAATATTGCTTTCCCAATAGACCATAAAAAAAATTGCCCACATGCAGTATACACACACACACACAGTCAAAGTTTTAGTGCTTAGTTTTTATTCAGCTCCTCATTAGCCACAGGGCCCAACTCTGGTTAGCTCCAGTATTAGGCTCAATTAGAACAAGATCCAATTAGAGGGCTTCTATCCCCTGGGGCAAGGAGAGGCAGGAAATGGAGACTGAGAAATGTATAAGTCGACAACATGCGGACACAGCCAACATAAACAAACTTACTTTGTTGATCTCTGGTGTTGCTACGCAGGAGTCCTATGGGAGTTAAAGCCCTGCTAGTCTAAGCTATGAGATAAAACAAAATAAAGCAAAAGCCCGGGAGCGAAACATGAACTCTGTGAACACAAGGGCTCCGACACCATGAAGGGAACGTCTGGGCCCAGAAAATGAAAAGCCCACAGGCGTTTTCCATTTACAGCTAAAAATCCTGCATTACCTTCTAGCCAAGGTTTGTATCACGCTCTCAAAATGAACACTAACACTATAGGAGAAACAAATGAGTAGTTTTTTTCTATTGTCACTCCATTAAATCTGCCGGTTAATAGACATATACCTTACCAATGATGGAAATCAATAATCTTGAGTAAGATAAAACGGGAGGGAAAAAAATAAGGAAACAAAAGCAATAACTGGCAAAACAAAGGGAAGAAGGTGAAAAAAAAGGGAAGATAGAGATCCAACTTTGTGATTCTCGGCTGAGTATGTTTGTCCTATCAGTATGGTTTGAGGTAGTGATGGCGGCAATTTTTAGTAAGCTGTTTGGGCTTGCCCTTGCCTCTGGCTTCTTATGTCTCTCCCCTGGGCGCAATGTTAGGGAAATGGTGTGTGGTGCGAGCATAAACCTTGACCTGCCTGTGAGGAGGCTGTGCATGAAATGAAACGAGCACAAAACAAAGCGAGAGGAGAGGAGAAAGAGGAGGTGTGTCAGACAACAGCGGAGGAGGTACATGGCTTCACTTCCATCGCGGCTGCACTGTTTTTAAGCATATGCACGTATGTGTTCGAGATCTGACTCTGTCTCTCACGGCACAAAACCCACATCCATGACATGATGCACACATCTTCCTGATTGGGAGCGCTCAGGTGTTGTGGGCGGCATCCTCGTGCAAGGCGAAGACGGAATGTGAAATGTTGCATTTGCCTTCATGTTCTGCCAAGTTGTGTTTTAGGGGCAGATGGAAATCCCATTATGTCACATGCCTAACTTGGCCCTCCAAACTCTGAAACTCATTTGTAAAATTGGGTTCAGATCTTAATGAGTTGCAAAGTGGTTGTAGTCTCATAAGTCTGCATAGCACCTATTTGTAGAGGCACAGAAAGTATATAGCTATGCATCAACTCTGAACTGAGATTTTCTGAAAATAATCTTAGCTGTTCTAATAGTTTTTACATGTAATAGTTTTCTTTTCAAACACTGCAGTAAATCCATTGGAAAGAAGAATAAATTAATAAAAGGGAATGAATTTTGTATTTGTTATGTCATGTCAAAAAAATTACTCAAAAGAACTGTTTGAGGGATATAACTGAATTCAAACATGCATCACATATTTAATCGGAAGTAAAACATGTACACGTTTTAAGCTAACAAACATACATGTGATATTGTAATATTATAGAAAAATATTGCAAAAGTTACAGATATTTTACCTAGACATGTAAATGCTAATAGGCCTGCCTTTCAGTGCAAACCAACATCCCGCTCTGGAACCTGTGAAAGGTCTAAAGGGGCTTGATGTTTGTAAATATTCCATGAATGGACCTGAAAAAAAGAAAAATAGTGTACTTATTCCTGAGTTACAGATATTTGTTTTATTTATTGAAATAAGTTGTTGGACTTTTTTTGAAATCCGACAGTCTTTTATGAGAATTCATCAAGCGCATGTTTCAAGGTAGGCAACAACCAGATTTTTTTTTTTTGCGAAACCAAGATGGGAAGTTAAAAACTACCTGCCGGTTGCATTCATTACACAACCATACGTATCCATATCATCATTAACGGTATACATTGTTAGTTATTTGATCGTTAAGTAATTAATAATTTAGATTTTTTTTTTTTATCTCACTAAATCTTTAATGTACTATGTTTTGCAACTTCCATTAGTTAACATCAACCAGCATATATTAGATGCTGCACAGCAGGAAGATTCATTAGTAATATTTTCTCACTTTTGGACATTTGTTATGATGCAGAACCATGGCAACAATTTGATTTACAACTACAGCAGCTGATTAACAGGATCTACAACAAATCTTTGAAGAAACTTTGATGTTACAACAGCAGTTAATTTCCCTTTGGCATTAATAATGTAGTTTTCAATTTGAATTGGATTAGAATATTCTCACAGCATTGGAAAGCACAAAATAAACAACATAATATGTTGAGTTGTTAACGCATATTTCTTACCATACTTACTTTTGTCACAGTGGTAGTTTGTTTAAGTTTGATATCATTCTTAGATCCAAGTTCAGACTTAGGTAGAAAAACGTAACCTTTAACTTTCTTAGCTTTGGTTTTTTCAGGAAATTCTGGAAATTATATGTACCTTACAATTAGTTTTAGAAATGTTCATACATATATTCAAATCTTGAACATAATTTTATAAAGACCTCTTCCAAGTAGCACCAATGACTCTAAACTAGCAAGTTGACATAAGTGTGCATCATATTAGCCTTCATATCTGTAAAAAGCCCAGTAAAATCCATCACATACTTTGAGAGCAACTCATGAGTGGAATAATTAGCACAGCAGGCTTTTCCGCCTGGCTGGAAGTCTCTCTCGATAATGAACAAAGGAAAGGAAATTAGCTTTTGTCTCATAAAGTCACAACTTCAAAGATCTCCGCCATTGCATTAATACAGCAATAGCCTGCAGCAGCGTGATAGAGAATAAAATAAGCACCCTCACTAAGACCTAATTTTCCATCAAGGTTGTTCTCAGGTCAAAAACCAGGTGTTAGGCTCTCTTGGGCCACACACTCTGCACTGGCTGGATAAGAAGAATTAGATATACAAGATTTTTACCAAATCTTCTGGTGTGTAACTGTTTCATTCAGTATGTTATCCTTCCACGCAGCTGATGTACAGTTCATCACAGTAGGCCGAGGCTTTGGCCCTGGGCTTTCCCAGCTGTGCCCTCCGTGACCTGAGAAGGCTGTGTTGCCTAAGTGCTTCTCCAGTCAGCGGCCCCAAGGAGTGTGAGTGATGCACTGATCTGGTGCTGGGTCATCTGGACTAGCATTGCTGCACTACAGTACATCTGCAAAGGTCTCAACAGCCTACTATTTGCAGAAAAACCTAAGATACTTCTTGGGGCAGTGGGGGTTAGGGGACATTTGAATTGATATAAAGAGGTTCAGTTTACACAAACTATCTAGCCAGATGTTTAAGTTTAAAGGTAGTAAACTGTGTGAGGTGTTCAACCCAGCATTCAAATAAAAATTAACTACTTTCAATGAGATGCTTTTTTGAGCTGGCAGCTGTAGCAGAACGACAAAAGCTAAAGGGAACAACACTGATGACCAGGGAAGGGCAAGTGTTGTCCAAGGCGCTCTCTCCTCTGCTATCTGCTCCTTTATCTGCCAGGATCAGTTGTTAGTGCTGGCAGTTTTCTTTTCCTGTCCTCTGGAGAGAGGTGGCTCTCAGCTGGAGAGAGCTGCCGGAGGCTATGCACAGTTTCCATTGTGCAGTGAGACACACAGAGGCATTGAGAGCCTCAGTGCGGGTGCGGGAAAGAAGGTAAGACAGGGAACACACCTTAGGGGGCGGACTTTTTTTTTTTCCAATGAAAAAGAAACTTGTTTTTGAGGGACCTTTTTACTAGTGAGACATTTTAACTAAGGTCCAGTGCACTGGAGGGTACAGACTCCAGGGGGGAAATGTTTCCTCTTTTATTTGATTATAGATGCAGGCTGCCAAACCACACAGAGGTTTCACATTTTAGCCATTTTAAGAAGGCCTTAAGATTAGCAATAGTTTCTAATATATATATATATATATATATATATATATATATATATATATATATATATATATATATATATATATATATATATATATATATATATATATATATATATATATATATATATATATATAGGCACTGTGAGGCGATTTTAGGTAGAGCTGTCCCTCGCTTCCTAGTGGAGTTAATGTTATTTACAAAAATCTCCAAATGTGCCATGGATTTTTATCTAGATCATATTACATCTGAATTCCTTTATTTTTACTGACATTACAATACGGACCAGATGTTGCCGTACATCTCGTTGCTTCTGTGTAAAGGTGTTTATATTTGTTACAAATACGTTAGGTCTGAGCTATTGTTGCCAGGTTTTATTTTGTTTGTTGGTTTGCTTTTTTTCACAGATTATTTCCCTTTTGCCCCAGAGCCCTTGTGTTTTGAGGATGGAGCAATTCATTTTATCTTTTTTTTTTTTTTCCCCAATCAAACTTTTTCGGACTGTAGTGATTCTATTTTTATCTGTGTCCTTCTCCTGAATGGAGCCACAGGCTAAATGTGTCTTCTGCAGCCATTAAGCTTATGTATTCTGTTTTCCCTTTCTATAGAAAGCAGTTCTGACTACAGTCCTTGCTACGCCTCTTTTCTTTACAGAGACATTAAACCCAATTTTGCTTCAATTATTTCAAAATCAAATCAAAAATACTTTATTTATCCTAAAGGGAAAATAAATGGTGTTTTGTTTGTTCTTTGTTTTTCTTACCCTTGGGAAGTGCTTTTGTGTTTATCTGTCTTTCTCTATCTTTTGCAATGAGGAATGAGCCAAAGGTAATGGCTATAACTACCATCAGCTTAATGTATTGTATTTTTTCTTCATAGACAATAATAGAATGGTCTTAATTACTAACATATTTTTTTTCTTTTAGATAGTACTCCTAACCCAGAACTACCGAGTTTTTTAATGTGTCTCTTTGCTCTCTTCTAAATTGTCAGCTAGTTGACATAGTTGGCCACTGATACTGAGGGATTCTGCTGGCAGTTAATTTGTTTGAAACAGAGTTCGTAATCTCCACCATCACCGCGTAGTTGTTCAGAATTAGAAATTGCCACAAAGTCAAGATTTTGACACAAAGGTTTCGCCAGGGATAAATTTCCCATCAAGTCATCAATTTTATTTGCTCGTATATGAAATGATTTGAAAGGAATGGGATGCTTAATAATCAAATCAGAAAATTACTATGCGATCTGATCATAAATTAAGTGAAAATTTGAATTTTATATAAAAACTTAGATCAATTTTATTTCTCAATCTAAATTGTGTATTTTAATTGTTTTGTAGAATGCCTTCAGACATTTTTTTTTTTTGCTGTGAAATGCTAATATGTTAATAGACAAACATAAAAGTAAACAAAAATGGAAGGACTTTTTTTTCAGCTGAATTGATAAACACGAAGATTTCAAAATGAATCATTCCCGTGAGTTAGTAATATGTGTCTCTGATTGGGCAAAAACAGCGATGTTCATTTAGCTCGTGTACATTTTTTTCAACTGGAAAAGAGTTTATTGGAGTCCTAAATCCAAAACATTTATTAAAATTGATATTTCTGTCTTTCTCCACTAAATGTTTTTCATAGTAATTTTGTTCATTTTTTATTTTTATGATTTAAAGGCTATTTGTCGTTCTTAACAAATAAACCTAGTCCTAGTCCTATGGTTCCTTTTCAAACAATCCAGTGTGTTAAGTAGTTTGTGAGAGGAGTAGAGTGTGCTGTGATGAGGCATTAAACCGGTTCCTGTGCGAGGTTATATTTCTTAAAACGCTAGCAGGGTGGTTACTCACATAAACACAGGACAAGAGAACCCAAAGCCGATAACCTCCTCTCAGACTGGGAGGTTTTATGTGAAACTTTGCCTTTTGCTAACTGTTAGTTTAAAAATTGACAGGCTACAAGACTCCCTTTGACAGGGACTATTCATCTCTAGGTGTCAGTTGGAGAGAGGAGAAGGGGAACGAGGGAGGGATTAAAGAAACAGGGCGGGGAGAGGATGTGTATGAAGAGAGATGGAGGAGCAGAAGAGAATAAATGGGGGACTGGTGTGCGTTAACAGTAGGTGAGGTTTACCTTTAGCTTTGAATCGGTTCTCCAATCATCCCTGTAGCGCATTTTACGAACATTCATGTAGCAAGTGCTGATGTTTTCATCACTTTGGTTTTAATTATATGTCTCACTCAGCATAGTCTTCCTTCTACCCGGCTAATTTAGATTGAGATCCTTCCAGGCTTTCCCCTATCTTTCATTTCCCGCCCCTCCTTCTCCCCTCTCTGCATCACATCAGCCTCTTTGCAGAAAAAAAAGAGAAAGGAGGAGGGGGGGGGGGGGGGGTGAAACCTTCATGTCTGTGACTTTCTT
>JAVLVB010000458.1:168365-191025 GCA_032876305.1 Orestias chungarensis | reverse complement strand
CTAATAACAATTTGTATCTGTTTACTCCCCAGATTCTTCCTCAATATATCTAGTAAAGTAACCTTTTCTTTAATATAATCAAATTCCCTAGTTCATACAACTTCTCTCTCTTTCATACTTATGACATTCTAACATAACATGTTCAATTGTTTGCAACGTTCCACAATGGTCACATTTGCCACTATTATGTTTTTGTATTTAAAGTAGTGTATAATTTAGTGCTGTATGCCCAAACCTTAACCGCGTTATAACTTTTTCCTCCTTTCTATTTCGTCTACCGTTTCTTTTTTATCCTACTCTCTTCTGAATTTTATAAAACCATCTTCCTGTTTTCTCTACATCCCACCTTTTTTGCCATTTTTCCATCAGTTTTTCTTTAACAACACTCTTAGCCTCAGATTTACTTAATTTAACTATAAAACCTCTTTGCTATTTTATCTGCCCTCTCGTTTCCTTCTACTCCAAAATGTACTGGAATTCACACAAATATAACTATTGAACCCATATTTTGTATTCTAAATAATGTACGAAATATTTCTAATAAAATGTCCATCGTGCTATCTTGTTTATTTTTTTCTGATTAAATATCTTTACTTTTGTTTTTGCACCTGAGAACTAAAATCCACATTGCAAAGCCCATTTCTCTGTTTTAATAAAAACGTCTTGTAATTTCTTTACAATGAAATCTACATTTTCCCCTCTTTTCCAAACAGCTCTATCATCTGCAAACAGTGAACATCCCATTTATTTTCCTATATCTTTAAATACATCATTTATCATAATTGAAAACAATAACGGATTTATGATACTCCCCTGTGGAGTTCCATTTTCTACTATATATTTTCCTGAGATTACTTCACCAATTCTAACTTGTATTTTTTCTATTTGTTAAAAAGTCTTTAATCCATTTAAATATGTTTCCTTTAATGCCCAACATGTATAATTTAATTAATAATCCCTCCACCCACATCATATCGTATGCTTTTTCAATATCAAAAAATACAGCCACCACACTTTCTTTATTTACTTGTGCTCTTCTAATTTCATGCTCTAAACATAACGTTTGATCATTAGTACTCCTCCCTTTTCGAAAACCACTTTGATATCTTGACACGTATCCTTTATTATTTAAATAATATAGTAGCCTATGATTAATAATTTTTTCCATTATTTTACATAGATTTGATGTTAAAGCTATTGGTCTGTAATGTTCTGGGTTTGAATGATCTTTTCCTAGTTTAGCGATCGGCACTATAATTGACTCTTTCCAATTCAACGGTAATTTTCCCTCCACACCAAATTTTATTATATAACTGCAATATTATATCTTTGGATTTCTCACTGAGTTGTCTTATCATTCTATACTAAATTTGATCTTTACCTGGTGCTGTATTTTATATGTCCTTAAGTGCATAATTCAATTCGGCTTTTGTAAACTCAAAATTTAACAAATTATTTGTCTTTTCAAGATTCTGTAAAACGTGTTTATTTTTAAGTTTTGTATTTTCTCTTACCTCTTCACTAATATTATTTGAACTGTGAATTTTACTAAATGTTCTCGGCAGAACTTCAACTTTATCTTCATCTTTTATTATATTTATCTATTTTTAATACAGGATATTCAAACTCTCTCTTTATGCCATTCATTCTTTTAATTATTTGCCAAATTTTTCCTATTTTTGTTTCTTTCCCTATTGTGTTACAAAAACTTCTCCAATATTCTGTTTTTGCATTCTTAATTGTTGTTTTTACCATTGCTTGCTTTCTTTTATAATCAATTAAATTCTTATATATTGGATTACCTTTTAGCACTTTGAATGCTTTATTTCTCAATTTGATTGCTTCTTTGCATTCATTTGTCCACCATGGTACCATTTTCTTATCATTTTTCCATCTTACTTTCTTCATAGAATTATCTGCTGCCTCCATAATTATCTTACAAATTTTTTCATTAACATCATTTATATCCATTCTCATATCAACTTTTTCTAAGTTTATTTAACTCAAGTATCTAAATTTAATCCAGTCTGCTTTATTAAAATGAAATTTTTATTGACCTTTATATTCTTTTTATTTAAATGTAATCCTACTCTTATTGTAACGGTATAATGACCACTACCTACTGTTGAATTTTTATCATGAACCACTCTCAAATACCAGCTAAAACATTTGATACTATTGTTAAATCAATGAACGATTCCATCCCTGTTCTTACATTAATTCTTGTTCCCCTCGCGTCATTAATACATACAAAAAATTTTATTTCCATTAATTCTTCTATAGCTTGTCGATTTTTATCATTACATTTACCCCACAATGTACCATTTGCATTAAAATCCCCACACCAAATTACTCTCCCTTCCAAATAATTATTTAACTCCTCCACTATTTCAATTAATAATGTTTTACATGGGTTATAAAAATTTATTATTTTAAATTTATCTTCTTGTTCACATATCTCAATTACTATATATTCCAGTAGTTTCCCTTTCCCTAAGACCTGATATTGTATCCCTTGCTTTATAAATATTCCACATCCTCCTCCAGTTCCCTCCCGTCGATCTCTTCATACAGTATCATATCCTTTGATCACAAAATCTAATGTTGATTTTAACCATGTTTCCATTTGGATGTTTTGTGGTAACTCCTTTTCTTCAAATTCAACGAGGATTTACAAACTTCCTACTTTTTCTCTGTTTATTGTTTTAGACAATCTCTTCAAGTTATTCACTTTTGCACCAACAATACTTCTCTTAATTTTATCAAGATCTTCATCCAAAGGGATCCCATAAATCACTCCTCTCATTTTTTTATTTTCTCCCAGTTTTTTACATATATTCTCCACATTTAAAGCCTTTTGTTCTTCATTTTTACAAACTACCAATAGGTTTCCATCTCTCAAAATCTTTACCATTTCAACATCTCCAATCTTCGTGTTTATTTCTCTTGAGACAACAATGGGGCTGATGTTATCCTGTACTATTATTTTAAATCACCCCCCCCCCCCCCCCACACACACACACAAACAACTTTCCTCCGAACTATCCTTTCTTCCTCTGAGCTACTTCCTTCCAGTTCTCGTTTATTACTTTGAATACAACAACAATTCTCCCTCCTTTATCAGTTTTATTTCTTTCACGTCCTCTCCCTCTTCCTCTCCCCACTGGCGTCCACCCTTCAAAATCCACGTCTTCCTCATTTCGTATCTCCATTTCCAACCGAACCATTCACAAACCAGTTTATGCTCAAATCCGAACCCCGATATATTTTGTGCTTTGTTTTTCCCGCCGAACTCTCTGCTTCCGCCTCCCGGCTCCTCCCACTCCACCTCTTCGCGTTACCCTTTTCTTCTTCTTCTTCTTCTTCTTCTTCTTCTTCTTGGATTTTATTGACGGTTGGCAACAAACTTGTAGTAGCATTACCGCCACTAGGCATAACCTATGAACTGCGGACGCTTAAAACCAGCGCCATCTCTTATCTTTCACCAACAATTATAATCCAATAACATACAAAAGTTTCATTAAAAGAAGAAGACAAAAAAAAGGAAATTACAATTTCATTTGTGCAGCGCATCTAACAACTGAAGAAGTAACATTATCATTGTTATTATTAATATTATCATTATCATCATCCTCATATGTTTATTATTATAGTGATTATAGTTTAATATTATTGTTGCTCTGCTCTGCTAGACTTGCTATGGACTGTTCCACCACATAAAATAAATAAATGGGGATTTTATTTAGATTTAGCCCCCAAAAAGATGTTATTTTCTACATATAATCAAGTAGTTATTATCTAATAATATATCTATAGAGAAAATATTTTTATTAAGTCGTAAAAAAAATAAATGCTGACGAAATTAAACTCTTAAATTCCCTGTTAGCCCCCCAAACACGGACTGCTGCATTACGAAACTGAACCGTACTGAGCGCTGTGGGATCAGAGTTGAGCTATTCGTCCCTTCTGTTAGCCACTTGGAGAACTTTTTATGCTGTAGCTCACTTCCATTTGTAAATTTCTTTCACCATGTCGGTGGCTTTTGCACCTCACAGACAGCGAAAGGGTGATATAACACCCGCTGGAATACAAAAGGTAATTTATCCGGTTATTTTTCCTCCCCCTCTTCCCGCGTATCATTGTGGAGGCTACGTTTAGAGACGTTGCCTTTGCTAGCCGACTTGTTTAGCTTTTGCCCGTCTTAAGTCCGACTGTGGACAGATCGGTAACAGTGTTACACGATCACAGCGCGCTCAATATGAAACTCCCTGGAAGCGGGACGCCGTTTGTAACACGGGGAAGTGGACATTAGCTTGTCGCGCTAACGTAAAACTGCGATTAAGATGAATGGAGGCCTTTGCTTTCGTTAGCGGTGCACAGCTAGCCTGCAAGACGCGTCTTTGTTAGCAAGAAACGCATGCTTACATTTCACACACACACCAAAGAAACACTCACAGCCTTTGTCCTCGAATTACGATATCGGACAGCACAAGTCTACTGGGATAAGACCACAATCATATTACAGCAATATGAAGCAACAGGACCTATATTGTCTGCTTTTGCCTTTCTAGTTACTTGATGAAAACAACCAACTGATTCAGTGTATAATGGACTTCCAGAGTAAAGGCAAAACGGCAGAATGTTCTCAGTAAGTCAATCCGAGTTAATTTTCATCTGCAGTGCTCAGTTAACAATATGTGAAGCATTAATTCACCTCCATCTAACAGTTATCAACAGATGCTGCACAGAAATCTAGTGTATCTGGCGACGATAGCAGACTCCAATCAGAATGTACAGTCCCTCCTTCCTGCAGTGAGTACGAGTCCTGGGTGACTGATTTTGTTTTTTTACTTCGACCCTAAAGTTGTTATATTGAGTTTATGTCTCCTCTGACATGTTTAAGATCTCATTTATTTATTAAACAGTTTAATTATGCATACTGAAGTGTTTATGTATGTTTTTTCATGTTAAGCTTTGTAGATTATAATTTAATGTTTATTTGGATTAAAGACAAACTCAATAGTACAACCAAGGTTATGGGAAAATGATTGTTTAATATGCGTCCATCTTGAGTACACAAAAATCCCAACTTTGACTGAAAATAATCCATGGTTTGCTCCTCTCTTTAATGAATGTAGTAGTGTTTCATCCATATTTTTTATATACCTTTTCATTAGAAGTATTACAAATAAATGAATGTTAGTTAATAATGTTGCAATTTCTGTAATTTCATCAATATTCTTCTTATAGAATATATAATTAGCATCCAACAGTTATAGATAAAAAATTAATATATATATATATTTTTTTTTTAAACGCTAGTAGGATTATTTTTTCAGTGATTGTGTGTGTTGTGGTAATCACCTACAGCCACCCACTCAAAACATGCCCATGGGCCCCGGTGGGATGAACCAGAGCGGACCGTCCCCCCAGCCTCCCCACGGTCACAACATGCCCTCTGAGGGTATGGTGAGCGGTGGACCTCCAGCTCCCCACATGCAGAACCAGATGAATGGACAGATGCCTGGTAAGTCTTCTGTCTCAGCACCAGTGTTTCTCGTCCCTTTTTTTTTTTTTTTTTTTCTCCTTCCACAGGTTTTGTCTCACCCTGAGTTGCCTGGCAACACCACAGCGCTATGAGGGAGGTCTTTTAGCTGAAGGATGATGTCACCCATTCGGCCTGCAGTGGTGTTCTATGTTTTGAGCTGTTTTTACAATTCTTCTTATCTTCTATTTAAAAAAATAGCATTTATTTTTCCTGAATATTTGAAAAAAATTAAGAATCTAAAATATGCAACATATAAAGTAATTATAATGCAGCGTGTTAAACCTTTAACTGGAATTTATGAAGTTTGTAAGGTCTTCTAAATGACATATGACATATGAGGTAAAAATACATTCCTGTAGATGCTTTTGTCATTTATTTAATTTATGTAAGACATTTAAAAGAGTTTTGTTTGCCAGATGGAAAGCAAAACCAACCCAACCAAGTCTCGCTACGTTATTTAGCTTTAACTATGCGTGCATGTTTTTGAATTAGAGAAACAAAAAAGTTTTATGATCATACTGTAGCTAAAAGGTAATTTTAAATGACAATTCAATGTTTTTTTTTTTGTTTTTGTTTTTTCATTAAAGCAATTTTTTCCTTTTTTTTTATTGCATAAAAACGCTATAGTTGAATATCACATCGGGGAAAAATGAAGTAAATGTGCTTTATTTATTATTTGTTTGTGCTTTCCTGTTTTCCAGGACCTAATCATATGCCCATGCAAGGTCCTGGTCCAGGTCCCAACCAGCCTCCAAACATGCCCAGCAGCTCTATGAATATGCCCCCCAGCAGCCACAGCTCTATGGGCGTTTACAATCACGCGGCCCCCTCATCGCAGGGCATGCCATCTCAGAGCCAGATGAACATGACCCCGGGTCAACCTATGGGAAGCTATGGGCCTCGACCAAACATGAACATGCAACCCAGTCAAGGTAAAAGGACGTATTTGCATGTTTTCCTTTCGGCTGTATTGATTTAAAACTATTTATCACTTTGGTCTTGGCTCTTAAATGTCTGTAGGACTTTGCCAACTTACATTTTAAATTGTTGGAGCTACAAACCTCAGTGTGTTTTTACTTTGATTTTATGCAATATTTTTTCACTATTGGTGCATAACTGTGAAAGAAAAGGAACTGGCTCAACATTTTCAGAACATATCTTATGTTAAAATTATCTAAGACCTGTAACCCCAAAGATTGCATTTGAATTTAGACCATTTTTAGTGTAATGCGTCTAAATTAAATCCCATAAGACCAGTTCCTTCACTTGTAACTTTAAGGGTAAATGGACTTCAACTGGGACTTTTAGTAACTGGATGCACTTCACGCTCATTAAAAATCTTAGTTGCGAAGGCTTTAGAGTAGGCCTGTGAGATTAATCGATTTAAAATTGAAATTGGATTTATTTGGCAAAGTGATGTAAAAATCAAAAAATCGATTTTCCTCTCGCACGTTTCCAAAGTGCGTGCCTCTATCCTCCTCCTTCGAGAAGCGGCGAGACCGCCGGTGTTGTGCCGAAAAGAGCACCCCCGCAGCTTTTCGGCACAACACTGGCGCTCTCTCCAATCTCATGCCTCTCTAAGCATGTCGGCGTTTGTTAAAGGAAATGAGAATTTCGTAACTAGAAATGGGAATAAAAGTAAGTCAGTGGTGTGGTACAAGTAAGGCTTCGCCGTTTCAGATTGATGGCAAACCAAACACAGCTGCTAAGTCTGCATGAAGACGTAAACTCCTCTCGCCATCGACTGCGAGAAGAGTGCACATAGTTGGCACAGGATTAAAGGAAGTAGATGCCCGCATCCATCCTTCCGTTTGTTCTTTGATTCACATACCGGGCGGCTAGCTGATAGCTTGCGGCTGCCGTTTCGTCAAACGAGCTAAAAGTGGGGATGGGGTAGCACCTGACAGTCCTGAGATCTGATTGGATCCTCCAGGAGCCACCCAAGATGATTGACGTGTCACGGCACCACATGGAGCAACAGGGAAATTTGTTTGCTAATTTCTTTAAAAAAAATTAAAGATAAAATATTTGAATTTTATTCCATTGTCTTTTTTTTTTTTTTTTTTTTTACCAAAAAATAAAAAATAAGAGTTTTCAGAGAATAAAATTGGGGTTTTATTTTTGCCCAAAATCGCCCAGCCCTACTTTAGAGGCTGGATGGGAAACAGCACAATGAACCTATCAATTCACTCTAAATGAAAATGGCATTCAAGGTTTGTTGCATGGTAATGGAAACATCGTGGTTTGGTGATGGATTTTTCATCAAATAGTTAGATTTTTTTATTTATTTTTCTGGAAGAAAGGCAACAAATATATACTAAATATATCTGAGATGGAGCTCAGATATATTTATTTGAGCTGGTAAAGTCAGAGTTGGTAGGAACATACCCTAAAACACTTGCTGCTGCACTTACCCTTAAAGGTGGCTATATAGAAATTCCTGTTATCTTATTATTATTATTATTATTATTATTGTGCTATATGTGCGTGCTACAGGCCCCATGATGCATCAACAGCCTCCGTCGCAGCAGTACAATATGCCTCCTGCTGGTGGTGGACAACACTACCAAGGACAGCAGAACCCAATGGGCATGATGGGCCAGGTCAATCAAGGGAACCATGTCATGGGACAGAGACCAATGCCACCATACAGACCCCCACAGCAAGGTAAACCTCTCATAGTCTCTTATAGGTGTGTGAGTTCTGAGTTTTGGTCTTTCTTCTCTATAACCCCTTCCTCCTGAATTTCTTGCTTCTAATCCACTTAGTTTCTTCTTCTTCTCCATTCACTGTAGTTTAGATACTAGGATGGGAAATCGGTGTGACTTCAAAGTTTTGTAGCTTTTGACAAAATAAAAAGCCAACGAAAAAGGCATCCAGCAAGACAAGATCAATCAGCAGAAGAAGCTGTCCTCTTTACTCTTCCCCTTACACAAGGCATTCAACAAAACTTTGAATCTACCTGTGTATATGTTGTATGTAGGAACCCCCCAGCAGTACCCAGGGCAGGAAGACTACTATGGGGACCAGTACAGTCACGCAGGACAGGGAGCCTCAGAAGGTAGGAGAACCCTCCTGTCACTTGGAGCTGATGTTCACTGAGTTGACACAGAGAGAGAAATTGTAACTGAGACTAAATCCACAATTCCTTCATTATCCTCTGAATAATTCATTTTGATTACAGCACTCGAAATCTGCTGTGCAAAACATCTATGGTTCAAAGACTGTATTCCAAATGGTGCTGATTTTCATCAGTAAATTCAAAAGCTACACTGAAATGATTCAAAAGTATATTTTATAATTCCTTTATGTACGTGGCATCATACGTCTGGTGCTGTCGGGTTTGATCATCTGTTTGTTTTCAGTAATGTCTTGTTTAAGGACTATGAAGCTGTTAGTGTTCTTCAGCTCGTTGAAAATAAACTGTATCAACATCTTTCTCTTTGTCCTGTTAACATTTACCTTCCATGGTATTTTTTTTCCTCCTTTACTGACCAACTTTTTTTTCTCAACCTAATAAACATGTCTCTGTCTCTTTGTAAAGTAGCTCTTTTATTAACTGAAAACACAAATTCCTAAATGTTCTCAAGAATGTCACCTCATAATAACATGGTGTGCTTTAATGAACTGCAAATAGTTTAAATCATACAAAACTGTTTTTATCCTTAGGTCACTTAGTATTGCTGGGTTTTTTTCTATTAGCAAATGATAGGATAATGAGATTTTGTTAAATTATATTAAATCAGTTACTGTTACCAAAATGAAGGCGATTACATGCATTTTTTTAGTGGTTGGTTGAATTGGCTGTTTAACTGTGTGCACTGGGTCAAATATTGTGGTCTCCTTCAACAAGCTTCTCACTCTAGTTTGCTGGGATTTAGACCCCATACGTCCCGACAGAACACTTTATTTTTTTATTTTAGACATAGGTAAATTCCGTTTTTTTTTTCTTCCCCTGTGTACATTTCTAAAAGCGCCCTTCACATCGCTTTTGGCTCGTTCTTCTCTCTGTGTGAAATGTCAGACCATGTGAATGCAGGACTCCCTTACCAGCATTGGGTACAGTTCTTTTACCGATATCTTGGAGCTGAAGCACACACCTCACACTTAAGTCCATCTTTACAGAACAGTAACCAACAACTTCTTAAGCAATGAGACGCTACACTGGTCTTTATATCTAAATATAATCATTTGAAAAGATAAATGTGACCCCCTTAAGTCACTTGGAGGATCTAGACCTGTGGCGGTCCATTATTCTCTTTAATAATGTTTGGAAGGAAGCACTATATTTTAAACTTTTGCATTTTGGCTAAATCCACAACCTAATTACAGCTCAACTAGATCATCTAGGCTTTCCCAAACTGTTTATCAGTTCAGTTGTCTCATTTACATGATAAATTTACAGTTAAAACTTTCTAAAAAATAAAAAAGAATGTCCTTCTACATAGGATATGTAAATATCTGGTTTCACTTGTAGTTGATGCTGTAGTGGTGAGATTATCTAACGTATCTTACAAAAAAACCACAATAATCTTTCATATTTAACGCCTGGTTATTTGAACATTAATTAAGGCGTTCGATGAATTGCTTCAAATTGTATTTCTTTTGTCTTTGCAACTACAACTTGCATCATATTTATATTCGTGTTGTTAACAATGCACGCTAATCCTCTTTGAAGGTAATGCACAGTACGGTCAGCAACAGGAAGTATACCAGCAAGGCCCTCCACAACAGCAGGGCTATCCTCCACAACAACAATACCCAGGTCAACAAGGCTACCCGCCGCAGCAACAGGGTTATGGTGAGTTGTTGTTTTACTTCTAGGAGACTTATTTATCCTCTAGGAGGCACTGTCGGTCCTCTTTGAAAACTCTTCATTTTTATATAGGTTTCAAATTAAAAAACAGACAAGTTTTATGCAGGAATAGAAATAAAACTTTTATCTTGTGTCACATTAGTATTAGACCCTAATCTACAAGTTTTTTAGGAAATGACACTTCTAAAAGCAACAACCAATAAAGATAATAATACTACATGCTAACCAGGGTTGGGATGTTCAGCTTGTGTTTATTTCCATACAAACATGTGTTGCTTAATAACCTGTATTTGGTTTTATTTCCCATACCTGTTAGAGGAACATATTTTCACTTCCTAGTAGCACAACAACCCTAAACACATCGTACTACTTCATGATTACAAATGCAACTTTTTATTTCAAATTCTTATGCTGCATGATAAGCATTTGCATACATACACATACAGGGGTTCCCAACACTTTCCGACCAACACACACACACACAAAAAGGTTTATTTAAATCATTTTTGATTATATAGTTTGTCCTTTTAGGATGAAGTATAATTAAAATGTAATTCATATTATTTATATTAGTTTTTCTTGCATAACTGCATGAACCCACTGTGGAACCTGACTGCCCTCCCCAAGCACAAGCTGACATGGATAAGTTGCGTGCTTAAATGCGCATCAGTTTGTGGCACGGTATGTAAATAAAAATAAAATAAACGGTGGGATGGATGCGGTCATCTACTTCCTTTCAATGCCGTGCGATTGACCGGCACACCTTTCGCGATCAACGTATAGCTACCCCTGTATGTATGTAGGTGATAGATGGATGGATGGATGGATGGATAGATAGATCTTTTCTGTTAAAGTTGAGTTGTTGCCTCTCTCGAGGCATGTTTCCTCATATATTTTTTCTTAATGGAACCCTCCACCATTTGGCCTGTATCTTAGCCAAAGCTCATTTCAGTAATGAGCTAGCATGGAAGCAGAGGCTGTGAGGTGAGATTCATCTGGCACACGCACATGCCCGCTCCCGGAGGCCCCCACAAGGTTATACACAACAGCATAAGGCATTACGAGCGCCTAACGATGCTGCGTGGGCCTCATTTGACTTCAACCCTCAGTCCTTCACAGCAGTTACAGAGTTTGTTGCAGAGGCTGATGAGATGATTCTTTTTTTCTCCTTTTTTAAATGAAGCTTGCTCCTCTAATGAAGACCAGCAGAATCTTATTGATGTCTTCTTGCATTAGTGGACCACTGCCTGACTCGCTTGTTCATTATAGGGTCGGATGTGAAGGAGGGAACCTACGTTAATAAGTTTAAAATCAAAGTGTAGAAAAATGTGTCGGTACAGGTGGTGCTCAACGGATACAAATTGTTATAACGATATTGATTACTATTAGTTGATTTTTTTTTTTTTGATTCCCAATATATTCTCCTTGAGCTTTAGGTTTAGTCCCTAAATATGTCTGGTGTCAGCATTAAGACAATAATACAAATGTACATATGCTATTAAGATATTTAAGTGCAAGTTGGTGATGAACCCCATTTGCCTTCAAAGTTCACACTGTTTATATATGAAACTTACTGAAAAATCTTCTCTTGTGTGTTTTTTAGTTAACCCAATGATTTTAAGCACATCTAGTTTTCCATTTCTTCTGAATATTTTATTTCAGGTCCCTCCCAGAGCGCCCCAGGACAGTATCCCAACTACCCACAGGGTCAGGGACAGCAGTACAGCGGCTACCGCCCCCCTCAGCCTGGACCACCACAAGCCCAACAGCAGCGCCCGTATGGTTATGATCAGGTGAGTATGACCAACGGTCTGAATCGAGTCTGTACATCATTGTTAGTGTTTTCCTTATTGGTAATGTTGAATTTTTAGCGATGAAATCATTACTAGGTAGTGTGTTTTGCATGCTGTTTTGACTTTTGGTGGTTAAATGTGTTCTTCCCGGAGGAAGTTATGTGTTTAGTGTCTTTTTTGCTCTTTTTAATTCTCAGTCTTGCTTATGTTTTGTGGCTTATGTGAAATCCGATTTCAGTGATATATGAGGGCTCTAAAGAGGATTCTTCCTTCTGCTTGACGCAACTGCGTCAGTGTTATGAAGGTGGATCGATTTGTTGCCCTGTATTACCTGTGGTCTTATGTGGGGACCACAGCTGCACTTTGATATCTTTATCTTTGAACATTTAGGGGCACATGAGGAAATAAAGAAGCGGGGATTTGAACCCCTGACTAGCTCTATAAGAAGCAAAGGTAATGGTTGCTGTGAAGACCTCAACGTTAAATCTAGACGCTTGACGACTTAGCATTAATTTGCATTTGTTATGTTTCTTCTGCCTCTCCTCTATCCTTTCCAGTTTCTCTTTGTAGTTCCCCTTCCCTTCCTTATTTGTTTTTTACGTTTATTCTTGTTATCCAACCAGGGGTCGAACTGTAAGTAATGAGGTCCAGAAAACCAGTGAACATGGTTTGCAACCAAAAGGCTGTGTCCTTAATTGATGTTAATTTGCAACAATTAATTGATCAAACTGTTTCAAAGGGGTGTAGCAGTACATGTGATGGTCCTGAACTGTTCATATGTGTATATATTTTTTTTCTATTCAATGTCCTTTATAAACTGGTTCTTTTGTGAAAAAACCCAGGGCAAATTTTGGCACTTTTTCGTCACTCACAGGTTTCCTGCTTCATACTTTAACCCTTACTAGACTCTCTACAAATTGTTGCCAAACGTTTTCTATTAAAGTTAAGCTTCAGTGCTTGATTAGGCCTCATTTTATCATGCATTTCATCGAATTCAGACAAAAGTAGACCTCACTAAGCGACCTAAGCTGAAAATTGACCGTGGTCTCTATTGTCTTTTTTACAATTTTATCAAATTTGTGACATAGGCTTTGTCCATATGTACTTTGTGAAATGGTAATATTCGGATTTATTGACATGATTGATTATAAATCTACAATTATTTGTAACCCTTTAAAGCTTTTGTGAGTCGAAAACATTGTTTTTATGATTCCAAGCCATTTTTACATGTACTATTACACTCTTCTATTATTTGTTATATCAAACTTGAAATTCAGTTTCTAATGATACCAATCACATATTTCGACCCCTGTGTAGGAATACATTTAAAACTGTTTTAAAAAGATTTTTTTTTATAATGTAGAGGCCTTTTATATTTTATAAGCAATATTTGTGCCCCAACCTGAAATGTTAAATAAGGTTTCGTGCTTTTTAAATGAATTAAGTCATGTTGCCACCTGCTGGTCAAAACCAGCCAGTGGAAAACATTCATTAATGACAGAATATCACTGAAACTTAAGTCGTTTCTTTGCACCATGCTTAGAGTTGTTTTAAAAGCTCAGTAACATGTTTTCTGTCGTGTTTCACCCTACAGGGCCAGTATGGAAATTACCAGCAATGAGAAATGGTCACAGTTTACCTTCACAACTCCTCTCTGAGCTCTGAGTTTTTAACCTCTGGTCAACTGCTAAGCAGACAATAATAATGACAGTTTCAGCTCAGATTCCTTCCGGACAAATTAATACAAGTTTCTCCTTTTTTCGCGGCTGTTCTCCTGTATCTCTGTTGATCATGCACTCTTGCATGATAATGGCAAAGTCAGTGACCTTGTTCCAGTGTCTCAAAGCAGCAATGCCTTAAAAAAAGAAAGAAAGAAAGAAATGGAACTGCCTTATCCTTTAGCATTGCAGAGTTAGGACTGTCGCGACAAAGATTTTGGACACCAAATTTTTGGGTGCATCAAATTTTTTTTGCCCTTCAACTATCACAAGAAGCAATAACGCCTGCAGTAGGGACTTGCCCCGGGGGCTTGAAGATGGACAAGATGCACAAGGCGAACTTCCAGTTAGGCCAATGGTACATGTCTCGATGTATGTGATAATGTATAGAAAACTGTTATTTTGTGATTTTTAGATCAAGCTAACTTTGTATAAGATGTTGAAACTAGTACTCAGCCTGTGTCGTTTATTTTAAGAAGCGTATGTGTCTTTTTATTATGAATTTTGTTTTATTAAGGTCTTTAACAACGGTGAATCCCATACAGTTTTCTTTCTTTTGTTGTTGAATTGTATGACTAATAAACTAGATCTACCACTTATGTGACATGGACTCTGTATAAATAAATATTTTATGAAAAATGCCATACATAAAAGTTTCTTAATAACAATATGGGCAGCGTAAGACAACCAATCAAAGCTGAAGTGTTGAGTTGTTTGTTTTTTTTACAGTACCAGACAAAATAAGGCCTTGTTGTATGTAGCAGATTGTAAGTTCAGTTACTCTGCATTTTCTTTTTTCTTTTGTTTTCAGACAGGATCGCTACTCATCTGTAGAGTGGTAAACGGGAAAGCCCCAATATGATTTATTTTCTAAAAATGTAACTGTTTTTCTGACAAGCGGTATTGGTCTGTATGCTGACAATGCTGGAATCTCCCCTCCTTTTGTTGAAGAAACGTCTAAGTTGATGTCATTCAAGTTGTGTTTCGTGTGAATAATGAATATTGTTACTGTCAAATATGTAACATAATATGTGAAAATAATGTTCTGAAGTGGATTCCTTAAACAAAGTAAAGACTGGTTGTGCAGTTTTATATCACTGGCTTGATATCTGTATTATGGTGCATATTTTATTGATCCCATATGTACAGCTGCGTAGAGATGAGGAAGCCACTCTCCTCTGGTATTGTTTATATGGCTGTTTTAATATTTTTCAGTCTGCACCCCATTCGAGTGGAGGTCACATAATGTGTCTTGGCAATGTGAACTGTACATTCTAATAAATTGGAAGAATCTTTAATATATTTTTGTGTTGATTTATTAGCCTATTGCCTTGTTTGAGGGGTGTTATGATTAGGTTGCTTTGTGATAAGTTTCATATCTCTTGAACCTTAATTGTAAAGTCCAGAGCATTTCATTTTTGTAATATAAATTAATCATAGGTGTGTCATTTTAGTGTATTCAGCCCAATTTTTGCTTTGTCGGCCTGAATAAAATTAATAGCAACCAATTGCCTTCACTAGCTGAATAGCCGAATATTGGTAGATACAGTCTGTGAATGATTTAGCCTCAGTATAAATGCAACTGCTATGTAAATAAACAAAATTAACAAACTATGCTGACAGGTCAGACCAGCAAATGTCCATGGCAGGGGTGTGACCACATGGTGGGAGTTCGGAGGGGGCATGCATAGACATTAGATATGTTTTATAATGCCAGTGGTTTCACTCACTATATAGCCATACCCAATCTAGCCATCTGCCAGTTTGTAGCACATTCATTGGCATTTCAAGTGTGAAGTCACTACAATCCAGGTTAAATAGAAGGAATTTAATGCCACAATTGTTCTTTTACAACTAGCAATATTTATACTAAGAACAAAAAAATGACGAAACAAAGTAGCTACAGGCCCCTCGAGGGTGTATAAGATTCAAGATAGAGTTTATTTATATAGCGTCAATTACCCAATTTTCCCAGGTCTAATTATGTTCTAGATGTCGCAGATTTTGGATTGACTGCATGGTTGATGCTGAACAGATCCTTGTGTTTCATTTGGAGATATATTTTTGTTCAGATTTTGGTATCAGACAACATGAAATTCACATAAAATTGCATGTTTAGGCAGCCGCACTTCTACAGTCTGTGTCCCCTACCGCTCAAGAAAAAAATATCTAGACACGTTCCTGGTCCAGAGCTCAGGCAGTGAAATCTAGCCATAGAAAAACTATTCCTTGCTCCCTCTACAAAGAGTAGGGTTTATGAAACAATAGCAAAAAGAAATTCTTAAAATGCAAAAGCTTGTAGTAAACTCAGCAAACATTACGGTTGGGTCTACTAAACTACTAACTAAGCACCCCTGTGGTGAAACATGGTGGTGGCAGCATCATGGTGTGTGGCAGGAATTTACACCTCCAGATGCAGGAAGAGGCCCTCCGGCATCATGAAGGACCCTACACACCCAGCACACTCACTTTTGTCCCGCTCCCCTCAGGCAGGATGCTGCGGAACATTAAGTGTAAAACCACCAGACTGAGAAACAGCTTCATTCCTGAAGCTGTGAGACTCTCAAACACACTCAATTACAAATGAAAAACACTTTCTCATTTAACGGGCACTGATCACTTTAATATCACATTTTAAAATGTCCGTTTAAAATGTCACTTAATATGTCACTTGCACTCCGAATTTTCATTGCTGCTATGTCCGAAGTCCCATATTGTAGATTCTGTGTCCATATTGTAGATTCTGTGTAGTTAAATCCTATTTCTCGAATAGTACTTTATATTTTATTATATTATTTAAAACTGCTATCAGGGTGTTAACTGGACCGGGGGATTAGAATTTCGTCCCACCTCATGTACCACATGTGATGTGATGACAAATAAAATTCCTTGATTCCCTTGATTCCCTTGAAGGAAACGCTGGGAAAAAACCCCATTTAGAAACTGTTTAGACACTAAGTTTACAATGAGGACTATTTGAAACGGTTGTTATCAAAACAAACTTGTGGGTTAGGATGTCCCCAATGAAAGTCAGATTCAAATCCGACTGAGACATTGCACCAAAACATAAAGACGACAGATGGTGTTCATCCAATCGGACCGAGCTTGAGCTTTCTTGCAATGAAGACTGGGCAAACACTTCAGTCTGGTGGTATATGCAAAGCTGGTTGAGACATAGAGTTGTGATTACATCATGAAGTAACATATTGAGTCAAAGGAATGTATGCAAACCTGCAACGCACTTAGTTTTCATTTATTATTTATTTATATTTATTTTTTCAAAGGTTTAAAATCATACACCTTTACACAAAGTCCTGAGAAAAAAGCAAGTAACTGATATAAACCATTGCAAGAGCCAAGGCTTTCATCCTGGCACGTATTGTAAACAAGATGTGCGCTAGTGGTGATGTCAGGATGTGACAGTATGATCTAATTGTTTTACGTGGTTGTGAGTTTCCAACCGGTAATGACTCTGTTCTGCTCACCAGTGGTCGTCTTCGTCCAGATGCATCCAGAGTGGTCCAGAGCACATTTGCACCCAAGATTACCTTCTTCTTCTCCCCCGCCCCTGCCTCCAGAGAGGTAGAGGGACTACCTGTCACTTTGGGAGTGCTTATGCAGATGGTACGACAGATGTGTGGCCGAAGCACGTGACGGGAGAGCGGCGTTGGGTGTTAGCTGGGCCACAGGATGGGTGCAGATGGTGGAAGCGATTATGAGTGAGATAGAAGTGTTGCGAGTAAGAAAGTAAAAAATAATAAAAAAGACTTCAACTTCCCTCCATACCGTACCTACCTGTATGTTTACACTTCATATTTACATGTGTGTTTACCTGCTAATATTTAGTGGCATTGCCCCATCACCCCACACCACCCTGCTGCTCCACAGCTGGCTGCCCCACCTTTCCCAGCTGCCACTGGGTCTCCCCCTGGCCTGGGCACTTGGCTGAGCCGGCTTATTGGGCGCTCCCCCAACAGTCCTCCCTGGCAGCTGCTGCCCTCAGCTGCGCTCCTGCAGACGGCATCGGGGTCGGACAAAGTCACTCCTCCTGCGACTGTGTGTGAGGCTGTTGTGGGAGGAGGAGGAAGTGGCAAGGAGGCTCTAATTTCAGATGAAAGATTCTCAAATTTTAGAAAATGCACGCACAACATGATGAAATCCTTTTTAGACAATGTGCTTGCGGCTCTTTAGTCTTTTCATGTATCTTTTCATATATAACTACAAGCACATCCAGGAAAATCGTGAAGTGGCAGCATCATTAAAGGGGATGATTATCTTGTGCAATATTTTGATAATTATAATTCAGGGCACCTTTCAGAGAAGCCCTCTAACCACTGAGGAGAAAATGACATTGTGATCATAGCTGGCAGGCAAGATGTGATCTCTTTCTCCCTCCAACCGGCTCTCCTTTTCACTCTTTCATACTCACATTCTTGGTGTGACAGAAAGTCTATGGGGAGGTATAAGAGGTAGTTATGGGGGGAATGCAGCAGCCTCCACAGTTTAATTGGAGATGTGTCACACTAAATAAATGGTGCAAAAACAAGCGCTGACTGGAGGCTTGAGGGAGGGGCCCTGGGGATGCAGCCTGTTTTATTGGGCAGGAGCTTTTGCACCGCTCCGGGGTGAAATGGGGCTGTGCACTCGCAGAGATGCCTCCCGAACCACTAAAGCTAGCGTGTCTCCTGAAGACCACTGTGGAGGATAAAGACAAAGGCCTTCTTTCTATCTGGCTTTATTTCTGTCTTTCTTTTCTGCCCTGCAGAAAAGCGTCTCACTGGTGGCTAGAGGAAGGTTTAAGGGAGAACACAGTGATCGGGTTGTTTTCTAATCCAGTGTGGGGCACATCTTCATCTTCATCTTCATCTGCGATTTCAGTTTCTGTGCAGGACAAATCTATAATAATAATAAAAAAAAAAAAAACTTGAATAATTACTGTCTCCATCAGACACTACTGCATCCTCTTTTTGTCAATTTATGTTTTTGGGAGAAGGAAAATCACAGCCTCTAGCCAATTTCATTTCTATGAGTAATCCATATATGATCTCTAGGTAAAAAGGAGAATGTGTTTTCCAATATTATACTAATTTTCATATAACTTTGCTCATGCAGTGTGGGCTTGCACCTTAGCTCCCAGAGTTCATGGCACAAGGGTTTGATTTACCACTAGTATGTGCTGCAGTAATTGGATGTGACACCATTGTCTCTGCTCTCCCTGGGAGATATATCAGGAGTCTGACTATTATGGACCTAGTCTTGAATATGTCACGACAGCTGCAAACAAAGCCTCCATTTGGATAAGGCTCCTCCTCAATGCATGTTGTCTCTGTGCTGATTTTTGGGATATTTGCTGCAAGACTACTTTTCTTTTTCTTTTTTTTACAACCAAAAAGACTATTGAGATATTTTGTATTATGAGTTAATGATTGTACTTAGTGACATCTTAATTTAACTTAATTTTATCCTCCAGTATTACAAGTACAGTTAAATGAAATCAACAGAACATCTAGATCCAAACGTCAGAAAAAATCTATTTGTTATTATTATGTTAAAATAATAAAATGTCACAATAAAAAGCTTTTATGTAAATCCTGTTCAAAAGTATCCCACTCCGCCTTATAGTATAATTCAGACTTTACTCCTTTGACACGCTTAAACGCTAAAGTACCAACCCGACCTTTTGTTAAAACGTTTTTTCGACTCTAACAAGTTGTTTTACCACACCTAGCAGTAGAAAATACAAACATTTGCAATCACTGGAAAGGATTCTTTATTCATTTTGTCTCACCGTAGGGTGTTTAAAGCATGAACGGTCTAAATAAGGTCACAACACAGCATGTTGTTCAAAATGACAGGACCAATTCAAAACCATTTGTTTGGATCCCTTCAGAGATGCACTTGTCACATCTGTTCAGGACATAGTGAGTTGTGTTTTGAGACAACACCTACTTAATTCTGTCAAGTAGGTTCAATTTTAATGCTTTCTGGCAGTAACATACCTTTTGTAGCTTGTATAAGTGAACTCAGCTCTCTCAAACTTGTGGTTAGTTCACATTTAATTCAGGTTGGTTCTTAAACTTTTTTCCCTAAATGTATGAAATCAGTATTTAAAAAAAGTTTTGTTTCTATTTTTGCAGGCCAAATTTGTCCGATGTTAAACAGTTTTCTTATCTGACACAACAGTTGATTAAAATTTATGTATCACTGAATCCACATACTAATCATTAAAACCTCAGCTATTGTAGCAGGATTGTACATCAGTTTACCATAGACCCAAAGTTTAAATAATCTGCTATCAATATATTTCCTAATAGTTATTTTGGAAATCCACCACACTCAAATGTAGCACATGCTTGCTTTGCAATTATGCGAGAAAGCTGTCTTAACTAATTTCAGAACAACTGAAAATACATTTTTGGACCAAAAATACACTAACAGGTTGATCCCCTAGAAAGACATTGTTTCGCATGAATTCAGTGTGCAGCGCTTTTTTAAAATCATACTGTTTGTCGAGAGTTTTAGCCATCAAATCAAATTGAGTGTGTTGTTTTGTATGCACTCTGGCCCCCAGAAAAGTAGTCTCTGGGTAAAATAGCAGGTATGGTGATATCAGTATTCCCACAGCCTGGATAATTGCTGTAATTTGCTTTCCCTTTGGGTAATCTGTAAACATGGCTGTTTTGATGTTTTTGGCATCCTCCATTGGCTGAGCTCTCTTCTCCTCCAACGGAGCCCCCATCCCAGCCCAGGGTGACACAAATAGATCCTTCCCCAGAAGGCTCACGTAGTTCGACATGGGCACAATCAATACAACCCAGTCATCGCTGGAACTGTAGGGGTATTAAAAGTACCCCTGTAAGGTGTCTCTCACCACGCCTGTATTTTAGGGAAATAAAGCTATTGATCTTCCGGGACTTCTGGCAGGGCATTAACCTGGGTCCGCAAATTAGAACGTGCTCGTCTGGACACATCTGCCTGCGATGTTGCAAAAAGGCCTGCCCTGAGGAGAAAGGAGGAGAGATGTGAGGCCTGCTGCTTTCAGTGATGAGAGGAGCGCTACACGACGCCCATGTCAGAGCAGGGGAGGCGTCTTGATGCCCAGGACTTCCATTAGAAGCCCAGGATGGTGGCATGGGTCGATGTTGTAAGGTTTGGTTGGGGGTACTCCATCTCAGATCAGTGTGGTTCCTTCCCACTGATGTAGAGGGAGAGAGGGGGCTGACCCACAGTAAAGCTGAACCCCTGACTGGAGGGACAATGAAAGAAAGGCTTGCTGCTACCGCTGCTTGTTCCAGCAGGGCTGGAAAGTGTTTCTATAAAAAAAAACTGAACATACATGTTTTGCCCCACAAAAACAGATGAATGCAGATTATTATGAAAGAAAATGAATAGTCACTGAATCATTGCTCAATTTTAAATGTAGAACATATATCAGAAAGCTGCAGTGTAGGATTTTCAGATTTCCTAATTTTGTTAGGACTGAAATACACACATACACACACACACACACACACACACACACACACACACACACACACACACACACACACACACACACATCTTGTTGTGACAATTTAAGTTATTTGATTTCAATATGATGGTAATATTTGGGTATGTTTTGGCAAATAGCTACTTTTGACCAACATCCAATTGTTATTATTTTAATGGCATGCTCTCTTATGTTCTTTTTTCATAGCGTTGCTAATAAAAAGGCTCTTCTGCATCAAAGTATATTTGTGTTTAAAACAGGAGGTGATTATGACGTATACATTAAAAAGTGCTTCAGGTAAAATTAATTTATCGGGACTACTGTGGACGATAGATGATTTTTTCAAAGCATCTTTCACCTCAATGTGGGATATTTTCGGCCTTTAAAAGCTAAAAGATTTTGCAACTGCTAAGTGAGAATCAATTCATCTTAAAAAACTTATTTTTCCTTACAATTTCACATGCTATTTGCATACAGTCTTGGACACTTTTGCAAACTTTCCTCCCTTCCCCTGCTTGGCCTCGCTGTGGGAAGCTCGGAAGTTATCTGCCCCAGTTCTCCATGTCCTTGAGAGTTGTGCCTTCGGGCCGGGGCTGCTGGGTTCCCGCCGTGCACAATGTGTGCTTCTCACTCAGGCTCCCGCTGTATTCCGCCACCCCTGCATGGCTCTGGAGAGTTGCCAAGCTCTGAGGGGTTGTTGGTGAGAAGAGAAGGAGGAGGAAGAGAAGGAGAAAGATGAACAAGTGGGGGCGAGTCAGTTTGAGTGTTACAGCAGAACTCCTCAGAACATTTTACTACCTTCTCCCCATGGATGGCAGCCGATCAGATACACAAATCACTCTCCTGGAATGGCTGACTACAAAGGAATGGTAGGGAAGATGTGATGGATAATCAAACTAATTGCAAACAGTGTGAAAGGATGTGCATGGACTGAGGGGCGTGTTTTCCACACTCTGCAAAGGTTAAATTGTGACACGCTGTGTTTAAAACCAACATATTTGACGTCGAACAACATGAAGCTCAAGGAAAATGAAAATTAGTCTTGGTGTATTTTAACATTATTCTGCATCAGATTTTGACCCGAAACAACAAACCTGCAATTGTAGAGGTTTATAATTTGTAGCTGCATGTTTTGGACTTATCACTTTATATATTATTTAGCACCTTTGTGCTGTTTTTCCTTTTTTGTAATTAATATGGATATTGGCCAAGAGCAAAGATAAAGATCCATTTTCTAATATTTTGTCCTTGGATTGAGTGCTCAGGGAATTAACCCCCCCCCCCCCCCCCCCCCCC
>JAVLVB010000458.1:147200-165302 GCA_032876305.1 Orestias chungarensis | reverse complement strand
CCCCCCCCCCCCCCACACACACCACCCACACCCCTAACTGCAACGGTTACAAATGCCTGCATGTGCACTTTCCTGTATGCCTTCTGAGGTAGAATTACTACATCCTCAATTAAAATGTTGTATAGGAGCCTCTCCGTTCTTGCCTTCTGATATTTTAGAGACATCTGTTTCGTTAGTGGAATATTTGTCAGTAGAGGTATGTCGTTCAGGTTGTCTGCATGTTTGCTTTCTTTATTCTACCCCGGTGAGTTCTCTGTTAACGACTCATAGAGCAGGTGTCAGGCTGTGATTTATACGACCTATAATGCCTCACATTGATTAGCAATAGAGCTCTAATGGGATGCCAGTTCTCGAACTTGGGTTAAAAGGAGAACAAAAGAAGGTGGGGAAAACAAATGGATTAGCACCTTTGTCTTTGTTTTATGTCTTTATGCGTCCTATTACTGCATGAATATCAGCAGCGATGCCTTGTCCAATAAGATGGTTGAAAGGGAGCAAGAGAGTGCAGTCACAGAAACCCTTTGCAGAGCAGTGTTATCAGTCTCATGTGGGCTCTGACTGGGTGCTATAGCATAATTAGTACACCGCTCACTTTGATGATAAAACGGGTAATAGAACACTCCTCCCCTCCTGTGCGTACCTGATTCCGACATTATTTATCGATCTAATTAAAATAATTTTTGACTAATGGTGTATATCCTTATTTTTGCTGATAGGTAAATAAAATATTCATTAAGAAGGTGCATGAGTCTTTTATTTTTTTTTCAGTTATTTGCATTTAATTTTTGTTCAGCTGGTATAAGCTCCCAAACATCTTAACAAACAAAAATCAGCTTTTTTATATATCAAATCTGTGTTTTTTGCTCATAGGTGCGTTTATGTACATCAAAGCCACCAGGTGGGGCTGATTCTTTCAATTCCGATCTGTTTAACATTGTTCAGATTCAGATAACACAAAAGCGTGGTTTTATTCTGTACCATTGTTTTTGTATCTCGCCTCCAAAAGCATCATTTCTCATTAGGAGACCAAACTGTTAGCTGTTGTCCTCATTACTAAAAAGGTAAAGCTCTAAGCGCCCAAAGGTAACTTCATCACCACCAGAGACAAATCTATCTTTGCTGGTCTATTTATATTTCTGACTTAGTGCCACGAAGATTTATTTTGCACTGCTGTCAATCCATCTTTCTAATGGGCAGTGGCAGCCTTTTTAGTTTAGATGCCTTGTATCAGTGGGTGTACATGCACATAACTTTACTACCACGTTTTCAAATTTCATAACTGCCGACAACAACAAGAACCTTGAAGTCACAAAGCTGGTCTGATCTTTAAAGAGTCCTCTTTAGATGGAGAGCTCAGATGTCATGTAATTAAGATGATAAAAAAGCCCATTTGCACTTCCATGGGTTATTAATGTGGACTAATGATGCTCAGATCAGCAATGAGATGTCTGCTTGTTATGGGGTTAATCTCCTCATTCCTGCAATAGGAAAAAAGATAAACATCTCCATGCAGAAATGGACTCATAATAACCCCCATAGAATATCATGCCAACATCACATGAAAGTTCGAAGTAACAAAAATAAAACTGCTGTTCTAACTTGCATGGTCGTTTTTGCAGATACTTGCATACAAAGCAAAGCAGTCTAAGCAATATTGGAATTGCTTGTTGGTACAGGATGTGAGATTGAAGTTTTGAAATTAAAACTATTATATGCTGCGTCCATTTAGGGGGTGATGACATATCTAGCTAAAAACACACAAGCTGCGTTTAAAAAAATATGTAATGACTGTAGAATATTCCAATCCAAATCTATATTGGCTATAGTTTGTTATTTTATGCTTCTGTAATTCTGAGGTGATAGCAAAAATAATGTTGATGTTGGTCATTTGGACGTTAAAAATGTCCAAATGACCAACAAGCTGACGAACAAAACAGTACAAAAGCAGTCACCTGATACAATAATAAATAAATATTAAAATGTAAAGGACCTAAAAGTTAATATAAAAAAGAGTCCCTTTATTAAAATAAAAAAAGCAATTATTTAGTAGTCATGGTAAGAATTTTATAAAAAGTAAAAACTAATTAAAAGTCAACACCTCCGATGATGTTAAAGACCAGGACGTGAGATAAATAAGGATTTAAACACAATACACTTAAAAAGCTTTTTGAAACTGCTATAGGGAGGCATATATTGGAGCAGGCCGTCTGGTTGGGGTCTGGTTTGGTAGGATGCTTCGCTAATCCAGGAGCCTGGGTGTTCTGCTTGCCTGAGATGGAAGGGAACCACCTACTGGGACTGATTGTTCCACTTGGGTAATGTTATCTGGATATAAGAGTAGGGGGATTGTGAGTGGGTGTAAGGTGTCCATTCTTTGTTTCTTCCGTGTGATGTTTATGGGAATGTGTGCCTTTTTATGGATCAAGTTGGGTGTTGAGCTGCCCCCTCTCCTGAATCATCTCCCATCACATTCTCTGCTGGTATCTAGGGTTGGTGCTCAGGTGTGTCAGTCACCTCTGGTGACTCCTTGACCCCTTGGTTTTGTCAGGCTTGTATTGGGGGAGGGTCTCCCCTGGTGTCTTAGGTCTCTGGGTCCATGGCTAGATCTGCTCCAGTTTAACCAGCAGCCGTCAGAACTTGTAGGTCCTGTGACTGTAGCAATAGTGCCTTCAATGTCTGCCCAAGGTCCTGGGGATCGGGTATGTGTCTCCTCACACCCACTTTTAAAAATTCACATGGATTAACCTTGTATACACAAGCCTGCTCAAATATACACAGGTATTTGGATTCATGTGTTTACAGATAGACTGTATGTTGGGCTACAGATGAAACTAAATAAATGTAGTAATTACCAGGACTGTGAACTCTTCAGTTTTTTATGCATATTTTGTTAGACACTGTGATTTCTCAGGTTGTTTCTCTCTCTCTGCAGGTGTAGCAGCAGACTTCCAGGGTATTTCCTTGTGTTGTCTTCCCTGTTTTTCTCCATTATATCTAAAGCCTTCATACTTATATACTTATGTATTGCAAATTAACATATGTCTTTTGGTAGTAATAATTACTTATGGTGAGTAGTTGAAATGAATGCTATATAAAACATTTTAAATTTAATGAACTGTTTATTTATCTCTGGAGGCTTTTTGTTATAGTCTACATAGCTTGATCTGATCCCTTTACAGATGCAATCAATTCCTTTGTCCTGGTTCTTTGACCATCAAGCCCTGTCTAGGCCACAGATCAGTGGGCCTGCTTGGGATTCACTGTGTATGACCCTCACCTGTCAAACAGATCTGATTCTTCTTGCTAGAAAGGCAGTTCACCTCAGCATTCCTTTGTACCACAGTGACATCATTACGCCACTGCAAATCTTTTCTTCAAACACAGATTAATAAAAATTCAGGACTTCCTTTTCTTTTCGGATTCTGAAAAGGTTACTGGCTTCATTTCAGTTTTCTCGATGCTACAGAACTCCACAAAGCCACTAGCTTGTTTCTTCCTCCTAAGAGGTTCCTGGTTTTGCTGCTGACAACTTCTGTTTATCCATAAGTAAAAATTTCAATAAATGTTCAAAGCAAAAACTTCCAGAGAAGACAACTCCTTGCCATACAAGTTGTGTCATAACAATAAAAACCTGCAAAAACAAAACAGTCTGGAGGGGTTAAAATGTCCAACAACCAATCACGGTCTTTCAATAAGACAACATTAATTAATAATAAACTAATGTATTAACTCATTCAAGAGTCATTCAAGAGTTGTAGTTGATTTTAAAGATTGTGGGCAAAACTTACTTTCCTGACTTAAAGCAGGTCTCATTAATTTTGTCAAGCTAGCAACAATTAGACTTTGTAAGACAAACTGTGACAAATACTTACAATATCAAGTGTGACAAGATCTCTTTATAAATCTCTTTATACAAAAGACACAAAATTCCACCAAGAATTTTGTTTAATTTCTAGTGCAAACCTTGTGGTACACTTGAATCATAACAAACTAATTGCAAGTAAATAAAAAGTAATGGTTCTGTTTGCCACTTTTTTTTAAAATAAAAATAAAAATATACAAAATAAGTGAAGAATTTGCCAATGGTTGTTTTTTTTAAGATCAATATTCAGGTATTGCCTTAAAACAAGCTTGTTGGCTTACTTGTAAATTAGTTTAGTCTAAATTAAGTGTACTAAAAGATTTTCTCCAGAAACTAGACAAAAATACTTAAATAACATTTTGTGTTTTTGCGTGTACCCATAAAGATCTAAATAGCATGCATAAGTAAATGTTTAACTGTATGCGGTTATGTATGGTTGCGGCATACATAGAATTAAGGAAAAACAACATCTACAGAAATTTCACATTCATGAACTATGATTAGCATTTCTTAAAGGATTTAAAAAAATACATTTTATATTTATAATATGTTTTCTTATCTTTATTAGGTTGAATGGAAAAAGTTTTTGCCTTGGAAGTTAATATAATGAGCTGCTTGCAGTCACTATGGGTCACTGCTGATAGATTTGTGTTTAAAATTTGAATGACTTATGAGTTTCTGAAGTGGATGAAACTATGACGAGGAAGCTGAGGTCCACATCAGCATAAGGGAGGCAGTAGCTCCTTCTAATACATCAAATATGTTAGTGTCAAGCCTTGTGATGACTTTATTGTAAACACTGTGATCATTACGCTGTCATTAGTTTGCTGACTCCGTTCCACCTCGCTAATGCACACAAACAATCTGAGGTGCTGGTGATAATGTTGTGGGGTGTTGGTGATGTTTAATGAGGGTCCGCATTTGCATACTGGCCTCCACCCCCACTTGAATTCCCATCTTACTTTCATTTATAAAAATAAATCACATTAGAACATCACCGGCTAATAAAGTCGATTCATCCCATGTGACTGTGATTGTTAAGACTTGGTTGAAAAAAACCAAAACAAAACACAAACAGTCTCTGAAGTTTAGAGAAAATCGATTATGGTGGAGAATCCTCATATGGCCATAAATCATTTCTTATATCAACATTAAGCTGCTGAAGTAAATTACGGCAGTTGTTCATCCAGCAATCAAATAATCTATGGAGAATAGCTATTGAAAGTTGGGGGCAAATGTTGAAATTCAAGCGTATGGAATAATGCAAGCACCAGTGTAAGTAAGATTAAGTAAATATTGCAGAACTAAAAACAAAGATAAATGATGAGTGTGATTTTGAAGTAGTTTTTAAGTCTTGATTGCACATAATTGTACAGGATACCACCTGAGGGGTGTTCATTTCCCTGCCTTTTCTGCATCATTCAGACGCTTTGATTTGGTGGAAAGGAGATTATGCTTTGATTAATAAATGCTTCTGCTAATAGCGAAGAATATATTTTAGATCCAAATACTTACGCCTAATTTATATTCCTTATATCATGTAACGTTTGGCTACAGGCATCACTGCTTTAGCTAGACGGGTCAAGACCAGCAACCTTAAAAGGAGTACTTTGTCTTGTGTTGGTGTTCTGTTGTGCACCCAAAGTCCAAACCCACTAAATAAACAGTGTGGTTCCTGATGCCTAACGGTGTGCACAGTTCATGCACAGCTGATGTCAATCCACCCAGGACTACCGGAGGCCCCACTTTGCTCACTTACTTACTCTTTGGCTCGCTCTATCCTTCCTTCATGCTCAAATTGACACTTGGTGCAGAGGCAGGCAGATGGGGGGTCTTTTTGCCCCATGCCTCCAGAGATGTGGCCCAGCTGTCAGCCGTCTAATCCAGTCCAACCTCCCCCTGAGCAAGGCGGGAACTCCAGGCTGCTTTTCCTCATCCTCACGCCTAGAGGCACAGCAAACAACTCTTCGCCGGCATCGTACACAGCAATCCGGGAGGGAAGCCCTTCTCTAGTCAAATTGCTCTTAACTGTTCCTCATAAATCAAGCTCAGCTCTGTGTTGGCACAGTCAAAAAAGACTTGTGTTTTTGTTGGAAGAATGACCGTTTAGAAACCTTGTGTTTACAGTCAACTGTTACATGTGGGGTGCCATCCACAGAACACATACACTCTTCATTGGCAGGAAGTTTGTATTTAATTTCTTACTTTCAATTCTTTATTTTGGAATAAAACAATAGAACAAATTATTCCAATCACCTTTAAATAATGAATATCTACATATAGGTAATATGTATACACATTGGATGCACAAATGAAATCCCATTTTCCTTATACAGCAACAACATCCTGCATTATTTCTGGCTTTATATTTTTCTACACTTAATCTTGGTTGGCTTTTTCATTTTTAAAACCAGTTTTAATGTGAATAGCTGTTGACTTAAAGAGATATCGGGGAAGAATCTGATTACTCCATCTACAGCAGTAGCAGGAGAATAAATGTGTGATGTTGCTACCATGGTCCTTGAAAGTTGCTTAATCTTCATTATTTTATAATTGTTTTATGCTGATTATTTGGTGAAGTTTGCAGTTCTGTAATATTCAAGTTATAGCAGGCAAATCATCCAAACCATTAAATAGGAAGAAAAAAGAGCTAGTACTTATTTTACCATCGTCCAAATATGGGACAGAAGGATGGGGGAAAGTTTTACACAGATCTGTCTATCTGTCTAAAGATCAATAGTTTCTTATTGTATAGAACACAAACAAAACAACAAAGTCAATTCTAAATCAAACACACAGGAGCCAAATTAAACACGCATTCAGCCTTGTCTATTAACTGCAAGCTTTATCGGATTAATGTGGAAAAATTAAGATATAAAACGCTTTAAGAAGCTGAATAAATATGTGAATAAGTGACAAGTACCTTTTAGACTAAATGTTCGGAGAACAAAAAGAGAACAAACTCAAAACAAACTAAATAATTTTGTATAGTATATCTATAGTGACAAAAAAAACCCTCCTCGCCTTAAACAAGGAGTTTGAAGTTGTAGGAACATGAATTCTTTAATTATTTCTTGAGATTGTTTACTTCCCTTATTTTTAGCAGGGGGATATACTTTTTTTTATCAATCTCTGCAGCCAGTGGTGGGTTTTTGGGGGTTTGTCTGTTGGGGGGACAGTATGACCCAGAAGGAGAGTAACCAGCTGGATAAGCTGATCCAGACGTGTGTTTCTGTGATGGGAAGGAGTTTAGACTTGGTGGCAGCTGTGCTAGAAAGAAAAGTGAGGACACTTATGCAGGATATACCATGTAATGTAATATTCTAAAGAATTTCCCCCCTCATTACACTGGAGAGTAGCAAAGAGAAATGTTTTTATGACGCCTTACTAGCCTAAAACTGGAAAAATGTAATCAAATTAGATGTCTGATAATGAGAGATATATAAGTTATATGTGTTTTTATATGCAATAGGTAATTCCAGTTTGACTGTGTGTATACAGACAAGCAGTTACAGAAGTAGTCATAGAAAACATGTACTTTCTGTGAAAGGCATGTCTCTTTAACAGGTACACTAAAAGGATGTAAATACTTACGAAAACATTTTGTTATTGTTATGGCTTCATATTTACAGTTTTAATGCTTACATTTTTATTGCTGCTTGTGTTAACTGATAGATTAGCCTTTAAAGGAGCCTTTACACCTTCTGGAAATGTTATATTTTCATTCTTTAAAATAAATTAGATGTTCGGTCAATTAGTTAGACTTGAGTTTGGACCCTCTCTTTAATTGGGATGTAATTTGAGTTGAAAAAAGTTGATTTAAAGTACAATTGAAGTCTTAAGTCCTCAAATCACACGTCTAAATCAAATTAAACTTGAGTCCCCATCTCTGGTCGAATGATTGAAAAGATTACTTGTGATTTGAAGAAAAAAATGACTCAAAAGAATAACTCAGTCTGTTAGAAGCCAAAAATGAATACAACAAGATAGGTGATGATAAATGTATATAACCTTATGACTCCCCCTGTGACACATGCAGATACTTTAGGGACTCCAATACCACTGTAGCATAAAACATTCTACTCATTTCTTTTAGAGTGAACAAAATACTAACTTACTTTATGTCCACCTTGTGCATTAAATTATATGTGTTGCAGCTGGCACCAAAGCTTCTGAAAAGTACGAGTGGAAAAAAAGGGTATAGAGCAGTTGGGCAAGAAATGTAACATAATCTTGTAATTCAGTAATTTTCATCTTGTGTATCCTATTTGCATGCTACTACGTTACGTTTAAACCGATTTTTTATTTCTGTAATACTTTGGAAAGCTTAAGGCACACATGTGTGTTTTAAGCAGTGTTTGTGTACCTTTGTGCGGCTCCCTATGGCATTCCCAAAAATCAGTATTCCTGTAGATGTGTTTGATGTGTTTGAAGCCACGCAGCATACCTTGGAACATGACAGTAAACATGGCAGAGGCTTTCCCTCAGTGGAGCAGTGATGCACGTCACCCCTTCAGAAGTCTGTGACGGGCGTACAAACCAAACCTGCCGGGCCACGGCGCCTCCTGGGATTCTTCCTCACTTTCCTCGCTGACTGGCTGCATGTTGCTGGTGATAATAATTCAACAACCTCCCCTTTACCCCCCAGGCTGCAAAACAAAAAGAGCAAACTTGAAATGAGTGACAAGCAAATGGAAAAATTATAAAACAAGGGCTTGTACAAGTTATGGGAACCGCTTAACTGGTTATCTGACCCAGCAACAGTAGATGTCATGATATATTGTGGTCCAATGTTTTGTCTGTGTTTTATCCCTGGAAAATCACTAGTGTATGTTTCTTGTATGCATCCCTGGGGAAATTATGAGGCACACCAATGTATCTCAGGAGGATTCCCCTAAGAATGAGAATAAAGAAGGCAGCATGAAAGAGAAGTGTTGGTGTGAGGGAGTTATTGGTCTGGTAAAGGAATTGCCAACACATCAAAATAGCACGGGTGTTGAACAAGACTGAAACTTGCACCATTTACACCTGCCAGTGAGGGAAACAAGGAGAAAGCGCAACTCTGACACAGAAAATTTCCATAACAACACGCACATGTGCAGAAGCATTGTGATGTGAGGTGCAAAAGTTGAAGCTTCGTGTCAGGCTGAATTTCACAAAGTGGCAGGTACAACATGTTCACATGACAGGGGCGCTTCAAGTGTTATTTTTGCAGGTTGTGAACATAACTCATTTGTATACAGTGGTGCATTTATATTGTCATGTCACAAGCGCTTCAAAAGAGGTTGAGGCTATGTTCAAGGGACAGATTTAGGTGCTTGTAAAGTTCACAGAGGAAGCAGCATATGTACTGGATACTATTTACAGACACAGACAACTGACTGGCTTGCGAATATCAAACAATCAGAAGAGCTGTTAAACTTTTAAAAAGCCAACAGCAACTCTCAAGTAAAATCAGTTTCCTAGTGTCCATATCAGCTGCTTTGTCAAATCCAGAAATCAAATATGATGGACACTTTGCGTAAACAATCTTATCACCCGGATTAATAAAGTTACAAAATAAAAAGTTTAACCTATGTAATCATAATATGATTTTTTTTAATATCTTTTGTGTACATTGCATTGCCAATGGCATCAATCAGCAACCTTGTCAATATATGCTAATATGTACAAACTGGAAGTTGTAAAATTGTATTTAAAGAAATGTCACTAAAAATAAACACATTAATTTATTTAGATGGTGTATGTTTGGTTGAGAAAAAATGCAAGGTGTTGTGCACAGTTTTGATTTGCAGCACGGTTAGTAAAGTTATCCTACTTCAACTATCCAGGTGTCTTTTTCTTCCTATTTTATTTTTTAAATAAGGTTTAATCTACTTTAAATGAATATCCAGCCAAATACAAAGAATATTTACCTGCATCAGCAAAAGTGTTAACAACTACAGTGTTTTGAACACACTGTAACTTATTTATTAAAAATGTAAATTACTCCACATTTAACAGTTACACAAACTATAGTTGAACTTTGTTTCAAACTTTTAAAGTATTTTTCTTGAAGGTCTCTAATGTTGAAACTAGCTATGATGGACTTAACTAACAGAAACATGGTGGCTGGTATAAGAACTATTAAGCTCACAATGCACCGCATTAACCCACTCAGTTAAGAAAGAAAACAAGTTTCAACACTTATATAAGGACCCAGCTTCAGGCCCAAGCTCTAAAGCCAAAAATTGGAATCCAGGGAAGGATTTTACTTAACTATAGCCCTATAATAGCTCTTAATGATGAAACCATATCATAGTACAGATAACCTTTAACTTATGCTACATAGATTTTTTTTTTGTTAAAGTATGATTTCATAAATGAAATCTAAGACATGCAATGAGTTGAAGTTGATGTTCAACTCTTTTAGGGTGTGTTTTTCAGTTTTCCTATTTAAAAAAATATTTATTAAATCAGCTCTACATTCCACATGTATGTGGGACACAATGATCACAGGAAAAACTTTCTTAATTCAAATTCAAACTGTGAGGATGGAGGAAGAGCAAATCAGACAAGTAAGAAGGAAGTTACTTTGGAGACGAAGGCACTTCACTGAAAGAAACATATGAGATGGTGCAGCTGTGGAGTATTTTGTAGTTGAGGTTCAGCAGAAGGGAGTAGGGTGGTGGAAATGTGTGTGTGTTGCTTGGGTGGGAGGGGGGTAAATCTAGGCCAGTGTCCAGACTCAGAGCACCAAAGGCCCCATATCTCTGGATGCTCCATGTCAGCCCTCTGACAGGAGAAATGGGACTTTAAGACAGAGTTTTCCACCAACAGACGCTTCCCCTCTTCTCTGAAGAATATCAACCCCCCCACCAACCCCACTGCTCCTGCTCTTTTTCCTTGACATACTCACCAGTCAGAGTTTGAGGAGAGAAATGCACTCGTTACAATAAGGAGGGCACATGGCATGGGACTTCAGGCTTTGAGTGCCGCCTCCTCCACACTCTCAGTAGAATTGGGATCTTTCCTCCAACCACAGAGTATCTCTAAAGCTGATGTGCAGTAAACAGAATTTCTGAGGAGATTTCGGTCTGTTGAAGTGCTTGTCCACACAGTATGCTTCTCAACTCATTGCCCAATTAAACTACATTTATTTGCCATGATTGTTTATTTGAGTATTCCTGTTTAGTTTTCTTCACCCTTTTATTTCAGTGACTTCATGTTGTTTTGACCTACTCCACAGATAAAGCAGCTGAATTATCAGGCTTAATCAGTTGGTCTGTTACGTTGGCAATTAAAGCCTTGTTAGAGATATAAAACCTTGAAACTCAAATGGAGAGTCCCTGGTGAGTCAAATCAGGGAGTAAATCCTTAAACCAAACAACCTTCTACTGGGAACAGTTCTTCTCTGAGGATCTGTTTAATTATGTCTGCTTGTTTGGGGGGTAAAGGAAGGAAAAACTGTTACACTCCCTCTTGTTTGACTAAAAAGCTCACGCGTATTTATTGGAATTAATTAAAATGGAAATCAGTGTTTTCTTCTTTAGTTTCCTGAATGTCAAAATAGCCTGATATCACATCTGTGCGACAACGTACTTTAAATTTACTTAGTGAATTATGTTCGATCAAAAAGCCGAAGCCAAGAATCTGAATTAGTTTTAGTCTATTTTTACTGATTGAACAAATAATTTTTTTAAGATATAGCCGCTAAATGCAATCCATTCATCATTTATTCCCAGACGATGCAAAACACCTTTTTGTATTGCTAAACTAGGCCAACCATTTCCCCTGATGAACATTCCTTAAAAAGTATAATGCTATATATTTGGGCAAAATGAAGAGATAATTTATCATTATTTAATGATGTCTCAACCAAACTACCTCACACATGGCACAGTCAGCGATACCAGCTGTGCAGGATATCATCACAGACTCACAGCATCTCCGTGTGCTAACTCTGTTTGACCCATTGTCTAACATGACTTGTGTTTCCTTTTTCCTTTCTGCATGTTCCTATTTTCGTCTATATATCTGTTCCCCTACTACAAACAGACCTGGCATACATCACATTCTCTTAATTAAGGGCCACTAGCAGAGGGCTTCACTAATCAGCTCAAAGCTGAGAATCAGAAAAAAACTCAGGACAGGTAAGTGAAATAGTTGCATACATTCCCAGGCTTGTCTTTAGAAGACGGGTCAAATCAGCTCTACCCTTTATGCCCCCGTTACTGATTCAGCCAGCAGTCCCAAGTCGCCTGGCCTCGATCTCTGGTTGCTGGTGCCTTACTTGCGGCCACTGTGGGAGAAAACAGCGAGCAGCTGTTCTACCATGGGAGCCTCCCGCGCACCCCCTCTGCCACCCCCAAGTGTGTTGACCTTTTCCTTTAATTAACACTTTCCCAACTCCTGCCACTACGGTCCAGGGAGAGTTTTTTTGTGTGTAAGAGAAGCAAAGGGGGAACAAGAGAGATGGTTGATGGGTGGCAGTGGTGAAGGTGAGAGACGTGAGGAGGAGGAGGTGGGATGAATAATGACTGCATTGCCTGGGAGTAAGGGTTCTTCTAATTCTTTAGAGCCAATCTTATCCGGATGTCTTCACAAAATATGTCAGTCATTCTGTGCAGATGCCTGTTTTCCAGGGAAACCCCAAAATAAATTGGACATAGTAATAATGATTGCTCTTAAGGTTTGCAGGGCAGCTTAATGGGCTGCATGAGTATTATTGAAATTTTCCTCTTAAATGTAACTTGACTGAATGACAAAATGTGATTTGACTTCTCCTGTTTTTAAATGTTTTGCAGTGCACTGCAAAGGTATTTTCTGTACATCTCCAGACCTTTTTCACATTTTGTTACCTCCCAACCACAAACATTCAAAGGATTGATTGGGATTTGTAACTGATAAATTAGAACCCATGAAATATATATTTTTTATGGTAAAAGATCTGTGGAAAATTCAACCCTCTTGTGTTAATTTGAAAAAAAAAACTTTCCAACTTTATTTGCAACTACCCTTCCAATTATTTTAACATTATTTTATTGGTCTAAAGTTATTTGCAAAGCTGTTCCATATTAACTCAAGCATAGACAGAATAAGAATAATATTATTCCTGAACTTCAGTTTTAAAGTCAGAATTGAAATCAGTCTGTAGTTAGACTGGGCGATTCTCTATATGAATAAGCGTTGATCTGCAAAATGTTTCGTTGTATTGTCCTGTTGGGAAGTAAACCTAAACCCCAGTGTCAAGTATTTGCAGCCTATAATAGGTTTTCCTCCAAGATCACCCTGTTTTTACCATTTTATTTTGGGTAAAAACATCTGTATGCTGGCACCAACATATTTCACAGTGGACCCTGTTCATTAATTAGATCCCTTCTAATGGCATCAAGATTTTTAAGGGACATCAAAGTTAAGGGGATAGAATATTGAATGCAAACACATACCACAGTTACAGTAACTAAATAGGTTTCTTTACAATTAAACACTATTTCCTTAAATACAATAAAGTTTGTGGTCATAGCTTGACCAAATGTGACAACGTTCAAAGCAAATGATTACTTCCCCTTATCCCTGTGTGGTAATTTACAATGAATTTAGGCCTAAAATTATTCATGGAAATCAGATACAGTCCCCGTATATTAATTCATTAATGTACATATAATAGACTGTATCTGCCTCACTGATGTGTTAAATTCAATGTGATATCCACTGAACTAGATAGGCGTACACTTCTTGAGGTGTCAAGCTCCTTTTGTAAAATTCCCTGTATGATGAGGGCCTGTGTGTCACGCTTACGTGTTGCTGCAGAGTTACCCACTGTACCAGCAAATATGCTGGTGAGCCCATTTGATCTCATTTCAATGTGAGGATCTCTTAATGAGAGTGCGGTAATGAGCGAGAGAGAAAAAAAGACCCACTTTAAAGTGGAGAAAGGTTTGTTATCTGTTCCTTTCATCTTGTGAGATGGTGCCAAGTGGAAAAATGTCCATCTTCCTCTGGGAGGTTTTTTATGTTCATCTTGGCGCACGCTAATGTCCCCAGGAGATCCTCTTTCTTGGCATGTTATAGTGGTCACCATTTGCTGTATGTGGGCTGTGGAGGGCAAAGCTATTTGTGAAGGACATAAAAGTCCTAGAATAATTTTGATCACAGTGTGAAGCTGTCCAGTTGTTATTAGAAAATACTGTTCATGCAAAGGTAAAAAATAAATTAATAAATTAAATATTTATAAATAACTCTAAGCTGGTTTAAATAAAAAAAAAAAGACTACAATCCTTTACAATCACTTTATAACAGTAGCACCATGTCTTGTAATGTAATTCATAATGCTGAGAGTTATCTCACTTTTTCACATACCAACTACAAGTATTAATAGATTTGTTAAGAGTTTTGTTTGACAGACTGGAACAAATTTATAAATCCACAAATATATGCACAGGTTTTATTACTTTTCTCAACATCGATCTCTGAGCTCTCTGCCAGTTCTTGGCCTTCATGATTCTTTTGTTTGTTTATGAATATTATCTAATAAACCTCTAAGAACTGCAAAGAAAAGTTAGTTTTAAGGGCTATAACAGTAAGAGAACCTAAACTCAACTGTACATCGCAAACATAGATTTTTTTATTTGTTAACATTTATTGGGATTACAATAAAATGTATTGACATTTGTGGCCATAAGGTGACTGAATAGTGAAAGAAAAGGCTTAGCATTGGTAAATAATTTCACACGGTAACGCATCCTGTGCTTCAGCTGTGATTGCATGATGTAGCAGCGCAACTTTTTCTGTTGTCACCACAGTTCTGCTAACATTTCATACATCATACTGTTCTATGAAGGATTTTATTTTGTGTGTGAGTGGGACACGTTCTGACCTCAGTTTCATGATTGAGTAAGTTGGTAGCGAAGCAGCCAGGACCCTCTCCTCGTGAAGACCCTGTGCAAGGGCACCATCTCCCCAACCCCATAGATCAGCCAGGCCTGAATGTCAAAGTGCACAGCAGCCTCTGTGGTGCCAGGAGTCCCCCCTTTCACTCCCTCTCTGGCCCAGGATCTGCTGTGTCTGGTGACACCACTGTGCTAATGACCTGCTTTGGGATTTTCTCCGTGGGGCTCCTTGGCTTGGGAAGATGGAAGGTGGAGATTTCCAACTGGAAGGTCACTGTGGACGATGACCAATTACATATTTTCTGTTTTTGTTGATGCCCTCTCAAATGTTACCCTTTGCTGTTTCTGAGAGTCAAATTTTATATTATTGATTTGCTTTTCTGCTTTATTATTGGTGCCTGCATAATGCATAGCATAGGAGGCAGTGCATTGCGAAGCTGGACTCTATATTGTTATTATATATTTTTTTGTTCCGTCTCCGTTAATGCGCCCCGAACCGTAGCGTGTACCCAGACAAACTATATATCAAAACGTGCGTTCTGATCATGCGAGGTGTGCTATTACTTTTTTTTTACAGATGAGAATCGGTTGCGAAATAAATTACAAAAGAATCCTAAAAATTACGTCCAAAAATCCCATAGGAATGAATGATGCTGCGGGAAAAAAAATCCTAAAAATCACGAATTTTTGGACATTTACTTTGTCAGCATACGTTCGTCTAGAAACATCATTGAAATCTCAGTTTGTAGGTATGTACGTATTCTGTCAAGAAGTGATGACGGTATGTCAATATCTATCACGTTTTTTTTGCAGCATGCCTCTAAGCGACCTAAAGTTTCGCAAAGATCACCAAATCCTCACTAAATCTTCAGTGATGACATCATCAGCTATAATAATAATAATGTATACTTTATTGATCACGTAGGAAATTGTTTTTGGTGTACACCACATCGAGGCAGCCATTTTGCAGGCGCCAGGTAGGCAGTAGCGCAAGGGGTCTTGCCTAAGAACCCACACTGGATGCTGTGGTGTATTTTGCCCTAGGCTGGATTCAAACCCATGACCTTTGGATTGGAAGTCTGGTGACATTCCAATGGAGCTATCCAGCCGCGATAGAGTGTGGAAGATCGTTTTTTTTAAGACACTTGCTTTGTGTTTAATTCGCCCTCGAGTACATTTTTTGTTGTACTAGCCGGATTTTCAGGTATTTTATATAACCGAGGGTTGACTACGGTAAAATGTCTTCAGAATTTTTGAGAGCAGAGGGTTCTTTAGAAAAAAATCCCCGACCAAAAGAAGTCGGAGCAAAAATGGCCATCTAACCCACAGACATACATTCATTTGAATTTTGGATTTTTTTTTTTACGCACTCCATGCTTAACTCGTCACAGCTCAGGCTCTGAAGTAGGTAGAGATCTGAACTGTGGCACAGCTGTACACGAGGGACGGCAAGCGCTCCCGCATTTAGAATTTTATCGATACCTATTACGGTTTTCAAATGGGAAGGGTTTGTTAGGAATGGTAAATTGATAAAAAGCTGGCCGGACTGACACATGATAGTGGGTGACAGTTAGACATGCAGAGGCTGCATGATCATTAATTACCATAGTAACAGAACACAGCTGTGTAAATGACCTGACGTTACCTCAGCCAGAATGCTGCTGCAGACTGATGCTGTGTTAAATAGGCATGTAGAGCAGCTAGAAGAGAGCTGTTTATACTATATACTACTCACAAAAAGTTAGGGATATTTGGCTGTCGGGTTGAATTTCAGGATGAGCCCAAAATGCATTCAAATCTTAACAGGTGAACTTAATGTGACCTTCTCTAAGCTTTTGAATGCACCTGTCCAACTGTTAAATGTTTCAATACTTTTTGCACATGTTGCTGTTCTCTAACGAGGAGCTTAACGGCAAAAGTCACACCAGGTGTGTGATCCTCGAATCGACCAATAAATGTCCTGGTTCATTTACAGCTGGTGTTTAAACAGTCGTTCTCATCAGGCTGTTCACATTGTGACATCATGAGACCAAGACGACACCTAACAATGGATCAACAGTACCTGGCCATTGCAATGCTTCAAACAGGACGTTCTCAGACGGACGTGGCAAATGAGCTCAGAGTGTCACAGAATGTCATCAGCAGGTTGCAACAGGGGTAAAAAAAGAAAGGCGTAGAAATGGACGTCCTTTGGCCACATCCCATGCTGATGACCGCTACATTGTGAACAATGCCCTTAGAAACCGGATAATGAATGCCACTCAACTCCAGGCATGTTTAAGGGATGTGAGACGCACCAGTCAGACCATTGGAAACCGTTTACATCAGCGTGGTCTGCGTGCTAGACGACCTGCAAGGGTACCTGACCACACCAGCAGGCACAGAAGTCATCGTCTTGCATGGGCCAGGGAGCATTTACGCTGGACGAGGGACCTGTGGGCCTCAATGCTGTTCTCTGATGAAAGTCGATTCAAGTTGAGCAGAAATGATGGCCGCCAACGATGTTGGAGACGTCAAGAAAAGCACTATGCATTAGCCACTGTTTTCACCAGATGAGCTTTTGGTGGTGGCGGTGTCACAGTGTGGGCAGGTGTGTCCAGTCTGTATAGAACTGCCCAACACTTTGTGAATAGTACAGTGACAAGCCCATACTACTTGAATAACATCTTTAATCCAGTGTTTGTGCACTGACATGAACAACACAGGCCTAATTTCATCTTCATGGACGACAATGCTCCAGCTCATCGGGGTCGCATCATCAGGGAACGTCTGTTGGAGACTGGTGTACCTCAAATGGAGTGGGATCTGTGGGATCAACTGAGTCGCCGTGTAGAGGCTTGGAACTCTGCACCCCAAAACCACAATGACCTGAGGGCTGCCCTTCAAGAAGAGTGGGATTCCCTGCCTCAGCAAACAGTAAGTCGACTTGTAAACAGCATGAGACGTCGTTGTCAAGCTGTAATTGATGCTCAAAGGCACATGACCAGTTATTGAGACGTTGACATTTTTTGTTGTGGTGTTCACACCATTGTTGTTAACTTTTGTTTCAACAAATTGTTATTTCTTTATTTAATACATTTTATGGAAGAATGTGGGTTTGGAGTCGTAAAGCACTTTCCCCCACCTTTCAGACGTAGCCTGGACGACAACCGGAGCGTGCTGTGTCTTCAGTGCTGTTAACACTTGTTAGCGAGTGTTTTAAAAATCGTTTTAACATTTCGATGAATGTTTCTAACGGAGTTTAAAAACCTTTTGAAATCGCCACCATGTTCTGGATGGCAGGTACAGACATGGCTGCATCGCAGGTGACGAGGTTTATTTTTACCTGCGCCTTTTCTTGAAGGTGTACCACAAGATTATCTTACTGGG
>JAVLVB010000458.1:121048-134201 GCA_032876305.1 Orestias chungarensis | reverse complement strand
CCCCCCCCCCCCCCCCCCCCCCCCCCCCCCTCCTTCAACTCCTTTCCTTTTTGCTCAAGACAATGAAAGGCTAGAAAGAAAAGAAATAATGGAGAATGCATTTCAACTGCAGGGGTGGAACGCAGAGGCGTATGAAGTCCTCAACGAGACCCTCATTTTACACGGAACAGGTGGGAGACTCTTTTGTTCTCCTCCTGCTGTTAAAATCCATTTCGTTTCTTGTGCTTGACATGCCACAAGGAAGTCTCAAAAGCTCTAAAAAGGCTCCAATGTAAAATGGTTCTACCTTTAACTAAACACAAGTCATGTTTTTCAAGGCTGGTGTTGTTGTCAAAAAGTCAAAAGTGACTTAGTGGCCATGCACCTAATGAGCGTGGTCTCCATCAAGCCGTCTCTACGTTGTCACTCACCCTGTTGGAGAGCAAAAGCACTTTGCTCCTGCTTTGACAGTTACGACATGGAAACAGAATCTTGGCTGGGTATCTTACAATACTTGAGATGCACCAAAAAATTAACCAGAAAGAGGCCTATTTTTCTGTTTAATTTATTGGTGCATCTCTATTTATTAGCCATGTGAAATAGTCTTTTTTTCCTGTTCATTAAATGCAAAAAAAAAAAAAAAAAGTTTATTTATGTAACAGATACTTTTAATGAAAGACATTTAATAAAAAAAAAATAGATGGGTGCCTTAATGAATGCAGAGATATACTTGTGCCATCTTTTGTTAGAATTGAAACTGCAACTTCTATAAATAAAGGTGTAGCAGATGTTTTATGATTATAGTTAAAGGGAAATAACATGAATGTATTTTGTATTTATGCGTACTGGAACCTGCTTTTCCATCTAATTTGTTAAATGTGAATATTGCTCAGTCATCTTACTAATGTAATCATCATATCATCATTATATATTATGATTGCTTCAAGGGATAAGTTTAAAATTCATCAGACCACACCATTACTTAGTCAAATATGTTATTTACGTGTAGGGCTGTTTGCCTTTTTGCCAGAGCTCATACACTTGAAAGGCTTGTGTGGATTCCCAAACCACTGGTTGAGCCATCAAGAGCATCTGAAAGCTCTTTTAGTTTCCATATAGAATAAAAAGAATAAAAAACATAATTTGTCAAAGTTCTTTTCAAACATAACTTTCTTTCCTTCGATTTCTCCACCCTTCTCTCTTTTATGTTTTGGCAGTAGAAGACAATGTGACAGAGGACCATCACAGTCCTGGGCAGACTGCCATTCCGAACGGTAATGCTTAATTTCATGTTTCAACATTTTCGGCAGAAAAGTGGATCATGTGTCTGTGTGTTTTGTGTGTGTGTCTGTAAAAACCATTGTTAGGACAAGAGTGTTGTAAAAGTATGAGGTTTCTGTTTATAGAGTTTGTATGGTGTAAACTGTTAGGATGAATGCGTTTTCCATAAGAGAAGGGCAGCAAGCGATGAAGCTTTTTAATATCTGTTATAGGTCTGCATGGATGCATGCCGCTGTGCCCATAGCATGTGTTTTTGTGTGTTCTCGCCATTTTTTTTAACTCTGTTTCCCAGCGCTCTGTGTGATGTAAAATAGAGCTACGCAGATGAATGTGTCCTGTCTTCATGCGTGCCATTCACAGTGGCCCTCTAGGAACAGAGCAGTAATTCAGGTCAGGCTAGCAGAAAGCCCTCTATGAATGAAGTCTGCTCCTGATGTGCCACACAGTATATTTTCATTTCATTTGTCTCTGGTAAAGGTTAAGTCTCAGGCGTGGTTATTTTAAACCAGATATGGATGGTTTTGCCCGGCAGGCTGGGGACCACGAGTACACCTAGGCTGCCACATTAGTCCGGCATTTACCCATAGCTCTCTGAGTGCTCCTGTGTAAAACACTGAGGCTGTAGATTGCACTATAAATACTTGCTTTGCTCAGCTATATTTGATCTTTTAAAAACTTTTATGTCTAAGGATTTCTGGTTTAAAGAGATCTCATGCCACAAGATCTTACAATATCGGCACAATGTTCTTCATCGTCTGTCTTGTGGAAATCCATTCAGTTGCTCTCAGCAAGGTATAAAGTAAATCTATAGTATTAAAATTAGCCACTGATATGAATGTAATCACTGTGTATTTGTTAGCCCTTAAGTTTCAGGTTAGACAAAACGTACTTCTTGGGTTTTTCTGTTGCATTTTATTGAGTTGACTAAAAAGTACTCTGTTGGGCTGGCTGGCAATGCTTGGTTTCCAAAAGATTAAAGAAGCTTTTACCAATTTTAAAAGTATTTATCTGAAAGCATTTCGAGTACTCCCTATAAGAAATATAAAAATATTTAATTTATTTTGGACTACATTGAACGGCTTTTTCACATAATTTTAAGAGGTCCAGACAAAATATGATCACCTGAAGTTTAATATACAAAATAGTTACATAGATTTAGCCAGACATTAATACATCTAAAGTGCAAAAACATGTTCATGTAGGTATCCTAAAGCTATAGGGCATTTAAGACTTTTTAATGAGCTTTGAATGCATTAGATCAACTCTATTTTAAGATTTGGTGCATATAATTATACTTAACAAAGGTTTTTAAACACAGATATGTAAAAAGTGATTATTTCTGGAATCTTTGAAAGTTGCTATAATCTGACAATTACACAGAAAGCCCTGTTATTGCCCAACCCCTTCTTAACACAGTATTGATAGGTATTACTTGGTTCTTTTGTGAAAAGAGCTACCTTTTCCCCCACTAACCCTCTACTCAAGAAATGGAGGGCTGGACATAAGAGACTAACTTGCCTCAGAGATCTCCTGTCATCTAGAGCCAAGGCAGAGCTAATGAGTGAGCCTGATTACAACGACCCCCTCAGACACACGAATCTCCCCTCTCCCCACCCCTCCACCGCTTTAATCTCCAGAGTGCGTGGAGACAGCCGCTGCATGATCGATGTCTGCCTGTGGAGAAATCAGGAGGGCGCACAAATTAATTTCTCACTTTCCTCATTTGACTTCATCTGACTGATTTATTTTGTGCATGGATTGATGAACGGTCAATGAGAAAACGAGCTGTTTCGAGTGGAAAACTTTTAGGTTGCTGTCAAACCCGTCACCTCCAACTTTAAAAATATTTCGACGCAGGTAATAAACAGCAGTGGTTCCCGCTTACGGCTAAAAAAAACGCTCAAATTGAAAAGAAACAGAAAGGGCTTACCTGATTGTACTCAATCTGGCATTATGACGGACAGGCCCACAAAAGCCGTTTGACTCCTGACAAACTAATTACTTATCAGACAGGGTTTCAAGACCTTCCATCATTCGTTTTGGACTTTTGTGACTGAAAGCTTGCCAAATAAATTCTAACAAGGTATATATATATATATATATATATATATAAACAACTCAAAGATTGGGTAAAGATAAGGTACCAAAACCCAATAATAGAAAAACAACTGACCTGAGAGATCTGATTATGGTGACCATAACAATGATGTTAAGAGCAGCCACACTGGACAATATCCACCATGCAGGTCAAGAGTAGAACCTAAAATCAAAGCAATACAAAGGAGAACCAGAACTCCACAAGCTTGCTTCAAGAAAGGGATTATCCCAGCAATACACACAGATGCCCATACCTGAGGAGCTGGAAATGGCCAAAGACTCAAGACCTTGGCTGTATGACTGAGGACATACACAAAGTACATAAACTACATGGGTTGTTCTCCACGAAGCAACCTAAAGTGTAAAGCTCAAGAAGTTGACTACTCATAAGTGCCTAGCTGCACAAATTAATAAACTGCTAAAGAATGGGAAGCTCCCCAAATAGCTGACCGGCGGCCCGACAGGCCTGATAATGAAAGGACCCGACAAGAGAACAATCCCCTGGGCCAGTGACCTCCACCTTCACAACATGGAAGCTCCTTTCATTAATCATATCGGCTAAGAAAAACCAGCACGTGGATCCAAACATTACAGAGAGCCATTGGTAAAAACACCAAAGAAGACAAAAATCGGCTGTTAACAGATTAACCTATGACCTGCCTGAATTGATTACAAGACAGCTAACAACTCAGTGGCACACACATTGATCCTTTGATGTTTGAAGCAGTACAAGATAAACAACACTCTGTAGACCTTTGTATCAAACTCTTTAAGGTTGTGTAAAACCACCCCTGAGGCCAGTCTCAAGGCAATTGTGCAATTGTCCACCAAATGTAGAATATACTAAGGACATACTTTGTCCCCACTACTGTTTTGCACAGCCCTGAACCTCCTCAGCCAAATAATAACAAGACTGGCGTAGTTACAGACTCCTAAATGGGGCCACTGTCAGTCACCCCTATATGAATAACACCAAGCTGTTTGATAAAGGTGAATAAGACATTTACTCACTGATCCACACCACCAGGATCCACAGCATCAACATCAGAATGTCAGGCAGGAGAAATGTGACTGGAGGTTGACAAGGAGAGGGAGGGTAATACACACAGACAGAATGGCACTCCCAGAAGGGCAAATAGCAGATGTTGAAAAAAGTTATGTTACCCTGTAATACCACATGCAAATGGAGTGGCCAAGAGGAGACCACAAGGAATTGAGTAATAGCCAAATAGCTGCAACAAGTACAGCAACTTTTGATCAGTTAAAGAACAAGGTCTGTGCAGTGAACAGCTATACCATGGCAGTGATCAGATGTCCCACTGGGGTGATAACTAGGCCATAGGCAGAAATGCACAGTCAGCATGCATGGTAGAGTTAACACTAACTCCATTATCCACTGGGCATTAAAAAAATGCACAAAAAGAGTCAGAGGTTTAGTGAGCATCATAGCTGAAATCTAAGATGGCACAGAAGCAGTGTTTATTGCAGAACGGAAACCATGTTAAGAGGCACCAGAAACCATTCAGCATCTCATGCAGGATGTAAGATACTAATAGGAAAGTATTACATGGTACGTCTCAACCAATTGGTTACTCTAGTGCACAGAAACATCTATGTGAAACACGATCTGGAGACCCCTGGGTGTCACATCCGAAAATGTTGGAAAATGCCTAAGGTAGGATCCTGTGGGTATTCCAGCTTAAAAATGCACAGAATGGTAATGGCCAACCGACCAGAAATTGTGATCATTGATAAGAAACCGAACATAGCCATTGTGGTTGATATAGCCATCCTAAAACATGAAAATATCAGGTAAAAAGAACACAAGAAACTGAATAAATACCAATGGCTTGGGGAAGAAATTGATAGAGACACACTGATGTCCAAACTGGACAAGTGACTTAGAAACATCAGATATCTCAAACCAGAAAAATGGAGTCTTCAAAAACACCTGCGATTTGGCCAAGGACCATGATACCCCCCAGGCCCCTGGTAGAGGACCGACCCTATAGTAAAGAGATACAGTAGTGTATTTAATCTCTTCCTTGCTTGCTTGCTCTTGGCATAGACTGATTTGCCTCTTTCTTTATGGTGGTTTAGCCCATGTCAAAGTGGGAGGAATAAGAACAGTTGTAAATATGTTAATGTTGGCTAGGTGCTGTAGTGTAGTATACACTAGTGTGGTGACATTGTTTGACATTGGAGACACTGGCTCTGCTTGGGTTCAGGCTGCCCACAGATCAATGTACTGCAGGGCTCACTACAGCAGGAAGAGGAAGGGACTCTTTTACTCCACCACTTCAGAAAATCATACTCTCTATTATTCATTTCCTTTGATGTTTCCCTGCACTAATGGCATGGCAAGGAGCTCTGTTCAATATTCTCACTCCCAGTGAGGGAGTTGGTAAGACCGAAAGAGAAAGAGCATTTTGTATGTTCAAATGTTGTTTCTTATTCAGCTGCTTTGATTTGACCCCTCTTTGTTTGTGCACTTGTATCTTATCTTAGGATTCTTACTGGTGATGCTGTCTATATATCTGTGCTCCTGCCATGCAGTTCCCTGTCTCTCTTTGTCTTCATTGTTTGTTCTTACTTATGCTGTAATTGTTTGAGACATGTATCACTTTTATCTCAGCACAGCATGCTTCATGAAATTTTCAAAAATCAGAAATTTGTAATAAATAAGACTGAAGCATTGCTTGAAACCCAACCAAATTGTTTTTTGTTCAGAGCATTTCGAGAAACAGTTTTTGACAAGCACCTTTGCCTGTCTTCTTTTACATTTCCATGTGAATAATAAGCCGTGCTTTAATTATAGCTTGAAAGACTAGCAACGGGTAAAACCGCAGACATCGGCAGTGTTTCCCTACAAGTGAACTCCTAACAGTCAGTGAGAATCCTGGAAGTTTCAAGCTTGCAGATTTGTCGCCTCAATCATGATGTTCTTTAACGATGGGGTGAATCAGTGGATCTGATGAAGAGCCCTCTAAATCCCATCCACACAGAGGAGGGTACACTCGGAGGCACATGTGGCATTAGAATGTGGCATGACCTATATATGTTCGGTGCTAAGCAGAAGTTTTAGATTTTTAAATAATGAGGTGCCGGCAAGCCTGTGAAGGTTATTCAATCTTAATGTCCTCCTATTTCTGACAGCCTCCCTCACTCTGATAAAGAAGTGCGCTCACCTTTGATCAGGCCCGCCGACACGTGTCGACAGAAGCTGCTCACTGGTTAAAATAAATTCTTAATTTGAACTTGGGGGTGGGTGGTTGCAGGGTGTTTTGCCAGGGAGGTAGTGGGGTGGAGGAGTATGTCGTAAGATGAGGATCGCCTGAAAACGATGGAAGAGGGGAAATGAGCGGATTGGTGCAATGGCAATTATATTTTTGATACCATTTTCTTTCATTGAACAAAGAGCACTCTTATCAGGGTTTAGTCTGATTGAGGCCATTGCGCTTTTTTTGCAGGCATGTGAGAACATAGTCCTCTGTGACTTTTTCTTTTTTGACTGCTTTGTATATTGTGCCTAAATGTGGATGTCTATGCCAAATTTGAAACAGAATATTCATGAATATTGTCTTTGTTGTAGGACCTAAGTAGTTGTGTCTAACCCCAGAAATCTTATTCAGAGTTAACTTAAGTTCAGCATTGCTAATGTTTGAGTCATTTTCATGGTTAGGCTGGAAATACATTTTTACAGTTTAAGTAAAAGTACTATACTTTTACAGAACCACATCATAAGTATGTATAAATGAATGAATGGATGACACTTATGGTCAAGAAATAATAACAGTGTATGAATAAGAATAGTTTGATCACAGATTAAACCATTGTGATTATTGAGAAGGGTAGAAATTATTTTTACTTGCCATTTTTAGAAAAATATATGTAGAAAATTGGGGGGCACCATATAGCTCAGTGGTTCAATTTCCAGTCCTGGACTGGATTTTCTGTGACCATCTACTGTTAGGTAAAGACCATTAATGCCATGAAAACATAAAGATGTAAAAAAATTAAAAAGTAAACCTACACTTTTTTCTATCTTTTAAAAGAGCCATGTTTCATGGTTTCTTGAAACGAACAATAGCTGAATGAAAAAACCTTTTAATCTTTCAAACGTATGACTATATTAAGTATGTTTGAATGCATATGTAGATGTTTACATTGATTATTTCAATATATTTCATTATATTATTCGTTGTATTTTTGCTGGTTCCTTTTTTATGATATTTAAATTAAATAAGGAATTGTTTCTATTACCACTAATACTGCCACTTTCTTAGTCTTTAAGTTAGTTTGTGGCTTTTAATTTAAATTATTATTTTTCTATCTTATTTCATACTGCTCTTTATACTTATACTGAAACAAAAAGCTCAAAATAGTTGATAACTAATTGGGATATGTGCTCAAGTAACCAGCTGCAGTTGGTTACCTAATATCAAATATATGTATAAAAGCAGTGTTAGTTCTGTAGGATCGACAGGTTGTATGACTGTACATGTTATTTGTGATAAGCCATATTTACAACAGTTTGAGTATACCCATCTTGTTCTGTCTGATCAACAGTCTGCAGCAACTGATAAAGGAGAAGCAGTGCTGTAATCGTTTATGCTGTATATATCCAGGGAAAACTTCAGTCTGGCATTTTGTTTCTAAAACGGCTTTAGACCACCAGAACAATATGATGAAAAACTGTTGCCCTTTTAAATCTTTTCGTAATTTTATACCAGTAACCACCACATATCTTCCAATTTCATTGCTTTAGTTTTTTTTTTTTCATCCCCTTCATTCCTGTGGGTTCGTGCCCTTCCTATTTCCCTGTGGTCAGTGTCTCACCTGTCTCAGTGTGTGGGCCAGACAATGGTGGAGCTTCCCTGCCAGGGACCACAGATCCCCAGTGGGTCTAATGGAGCAAAAAGGAGAATATCAATTAAAAGGTTATAAATATTTAAGAGCAGAAATATTCAATAATATAAGGGTGGGGGGTCCAACAGACTCCTGAAGTATCAAAGATGAAAGTTGTGGTATGATAAATGTCACCAGGCACCACAAGTGTGCACATGATTGATGGATTTTGGACTCAGAGCGATATTACATAGCTATAAAAATGTCAATAACAATTCAGATCCCAACATTTTATGAGCCAAGGATTAATGAGCTTTTAGTTTGGTAAAGATTGTAAATTCATCTATAGAAATATTTTTGGCAAGATCGTCATTATCCCCCTGTGGCCCTAGCACCCCATCTCCACATGAATAATTTCTCAGTAACAGTTATGATCCTTCTTTGAACTGCTTTTATCCAAATATGAATCAGCAACCATTGTTTCCTTTTTCTGGTCCTTCTGGGCAATAATATAGTTTTGATTGTAAAAATTAACACAGATGTTAGGGTCTGATTAAAAAAAAACAACTAAATGCTGCGCGTCTTCTCCCAGTATTCCGCATGTGATTGTCAGCCATTCCAAGCATGCCAATATTGATCGACTCTCCAGCCTGCAGAGACTGGTAGAAGAGGATGTCCTGATCTGATGGATTACTGTATGAGGCCCAGAGGCACATGAACCTCAGTATTGATGTGGCTTTTTAATCCCTGGTTTGGACTTGACCTTGGCCTGTAACCTCAACTTCCACCACCACCCCTCAAAAACATATACATACAGCAACTCCCTGTTTCCTAACAAACTCACCACCAGTTCCTTGTTATAGTTCAAACTTTTAACTAGTCCTTAAACTGGAGCACACTGCTGAAACGTGTCACCTTAAAAAACGGGATCAGCAAAAAGATGTTAGTTTATGCTCACAATGCATCACTTACTGTGCTCTGGTTACATTTGATATTTAAGTATTTCTGTTAGTTCCGTTTTATTCAGTGATCGTCAGAAAGCAGTTTTACAATTTTAAGACAGTATTGGTGAGGTGTACATACCTACACAAAACAATATCATAGATACAGCACATTGAAAAGCTATGTATTCTGTTAGAAATCCACCACAAACTTTATTATATTTTATTTAATTTAGTATTTTATGTTGTATAACCACCAAGATCCGTGGCTTTCAAACTTCTTCAAAAATGAAATGCATTTGTTTTTACCCCCATTTAGTTTGATATCGCTAAATTATATCCTGTACAACCATTTTTAAATCTACCACAGGTACCAGTCTACCAGTGTTTTATGTAATCCAGTTGTTCAGACCCAGAAGGTCAGCGATAGGCTAGGGGTAAAGTTGTCGAGACGAATCTGTGGCAAGACTCTTCACAAATTATAACCATTCAATCTGGCTATTTTGTTTGACTTTTGGCTATTTTGCAAATATTGTACTCTCTGGACGGCAAGCACTGGTAAATAAATTATCCAAAAGGCCCACTATTTATGTTTTGAATTTTTTTGTTTTTTGCAAATTATAAATTGATACAAATTTTCAGGTATTTAATTATAAGTATATAGCTTAGATAATATTTTTAAACATATAACTAGTTTGGTAAGATACTGTGAAGAGTAAAATTCTTTAAAAAAGTCATTAGTTTTCCCTAATAGAGTGAGTAGCATTGAATAAGTCATAGATTCATGAATGAATTTGGGATACAAAACATAAAGCATAATATTTTCACACACTGTGTGGGAGAAAAAAAAAAGTATATTTAAAGTGTTCAGTTTATATTACTAATGTAGTGTCTGCATGTATGGATGAATCATAAGTCCATATTGTGTGGTTTTGGCCTCAGTCAGAAGTGTTTTCCCAGGAGCAAGAAAGGCCTACGTCTGCGAGGATTGGGTTGGGATTTTCATTTTCTTGAAACACCTTCTGTTCTGCATGGTCCCACCTGGGACCACGGCGCTGATATTTTTAGAGGGCATGTTCCGAGAGCCTCCGTCGCCAAGAGGGAAGGACAATGGAGGGTGTGATGTTACATCAATACTTGGCGCAAGTGGGGGAAAGGAAAAATCCTGGGTGGCCTTGATGAGTTCTGGAATGCCTTTCCTAGAGGAATTTTAGAATATAAGAGAAAGAGGTCTTAAAATGGCTATACAACCCAATATATGAATGTCCACACCTGTGCGCATTGGTTCCACACACTCTTTGCCCTCAGGTGCTGTTAACGGTTTGCTGAAAAAAAAAAAAAAAATAGTTGTCACCTAATGTTCCCCAGCAGATTTTAGAGACACGCTAAAGAACACTTTCAGCAGTGGGGCTTAAAATGGCTGCTGAGTGCAAAGGTTCTTCTCCCCAACAAAACCTAACTGGTTTGACAACACTCTTTGACTGAGGGTTCTGCCTTTTAATTAGATTTGCATGAAGATTTTTCTTTCTTTCATAGTGAAAACCACAGATTTGGCAAGTAATTTGAAAGATGGTTACTAGTCCTGGCTCAGGGTAGTCAGTAGCTCACCCTTGGCGTTGCTGAGGCACAAAGAAAACAGGAGACAAAACTGCAGATGGATTGAAGAATATTGATGTGCACGACCCGCGGCTGCCTGCGAGCAAGGCTGAATAATTTAAACAAGTGTGCTGTGACGACAATCTAATGCACAACAATCTCAGTTTTTGCATTTTTTTAAACCAAGCTGCATTCTGAATATCCACAGTTGTAGCTTTGTTTCTCTCTATCTCTTTGATAGATGTTGACTGAAGCAGCACTCGCTTGGTGAAATTTCCTATTTCTTTGGTCCAGCCAAAAACTGCAATCCCAGATTTATTAACTACACATATTCCCATCAGTCTAGTTTCATATACTAAAGTTTTGCTTGGGTGAAGCAGGGCAAACACAACGTAAAACCATTTCTAATAACAAGAGTGTGTGTTAGATATGAGTTTGTGCCACCTTCTCCGCTTGTATTTTTCCCACCCCACATGCCCAATACTTCTGTTATGGCACAAATGGTTGAGTTACAGAGGTTCAAATTGAACCTGCATTTTTATTACAGCTTTTATTATTGTTTTTATTAAATCCAGAGTCTAGAAATCCCTTTATTGTCACCCAGAGGAAGCTGTAGTACCTTACCATGTGGCTCACCCTTCTGACTATGTGGTACTGTCATTTCACTGTTACTCCGCAGATCCAGAGTGCGCCCTCGAGAGATTGGCAGTGGATGGTGAGGCCGGGCATCTGAGGAAGAGGCTGCTCTCTCCAGAGGAAGGAGAGGAGGGAGAAGAGGACGACGAGGAGCCTGCACTGCACAGCTGCGACAGCTGCCGGCAGGTGTTTGAGTCGCTGAGCGATCTCACCGAACACAAGATTAATCAATGCCAGCTGACAGGTAAACAACGTTCAGCCCACCGAGCCTCCCCTCCACTCTGCTACTCAGCTCTTCTCCCACTCCCACTCTCACTCTGTGCCTTCTGCAGAGAATATGCCACGCTACATGTGTTATTACACTGCACCAAGGGGAGCACAACACCAGATTTCCAGTTTTGGTTAATATCCACCAACAAGGGCTTCACACATGTACCATATTATTTATATGCATCCTACATGCTAGGACACATAACCACAAATAGACCCCTGTGCATCCTTATGTTATGAATAGTCATAATTTAAACCCTACCGTTGCATGTTTTACTCTACATACGCTTCTGTTCTAAGTTATTAACCTGGAGCTGTTTGGTTAGATCATCAGCTGGAAACAGAACATTGCTTTAGGAAAGTTCCCCAGCCAGTCCCAAGTGCTAGTACGCTGCAGTAGTGATACCTTGTGGGAGTAAAGAAGAAGGATGCCATTGGCAGACTCTGTCATTGACCTGTTGATGGATGAATAGGACTATAAATATACTGACAAGGCGGCAGACAGAACTAATGATGTGAACTGAAGGTTTCCATGTGCTTCTCTTGTCGTCCTTTATTCACCCTATTGGGCATATACTGAATTATATCTCACCCATCTTTAAAAACAAAACATGAGTTGTTAGATGATTTTTACTTCTACTGGTCATTCAGTAAAAACTCAAGGCCTGTTCATGGGAATCATGAAGTCTGTGTTCTGTTTACATTCATGCGCAGTTTGGTTTCACATTTTGCAGCCCACAGTTAGCCAACCACAAGTTAAGGGTTGGATATCCCAGGAGCATTATGAAGATTTTCCATCATCTTCAAAACACTAAAATCTGGTGTTTGAAAGTTTTTGTTTCTCCACAGTTTATTTTAAATTGGCAGTCATTTTCTTTCAAGCAGAAACGCATACATGTTTATCGCATGTGAAGGGATTTTGCTAGCTTATGTATACCTGTGGTTCAGCCATAGTGTGAAGATTTTGTTAAGTTAAATAATTAACCATTTGAGAAATTGTTAATCTGTAAGTGTTTCAAGTGTTAATATTGCTGTGTATGTCTGTGTTATATTCAGACTTGATGCTAAATACCAACACAAAGTATTATATATTTTTCAAGTAGAATACAATTTCTTTCTACTTTACAATACAAGTTTTAGGCTAATGCTATAGTTTAATGTGACAAAATATGAGGAAGCTTCAAAGCCATGCACATTGAAATGAAAAACACAATTTTTTATAAGCTATACATGTAAAACTAACTTTTTGTTTTAAATTAGAAAATGGTTGTAATTAGAAAAGTAATTTTTGCCGCAACTTTTAACAGTGGTCATTACTAAGAAATAAGTCATATTTTTTTCAATAATTAAGCCCAATCTTTCATAAATGTCAATCTAACAGACAAATAACTCTTTATTGCCCAATGATAGGAAAGAAAAAAACATTGTTTGGATAAGGGCCCCTGTGGAAACTAAACAAAAGAATCTAATTGCCATTAGGGTATTGTGATTGTGCAGAAACACTC
>JAVLVB010000458.1:74642-106821 GCA_032876305.1 Orestias chungarensis | reverse complement strand
TATATATATATATATATATATATATATATATATATATATATATATATATATATATATATATATATATATATATATATATATATATATATATATATAAAAGAAGATGATTTTGTTCTGGTAAACTCCAACTTAGAGGATTAATATGAGTGCATATGCAACGTTTTCAATTAAACCATGTGGCTTAGATTGAATCTTGAATTCCATTTTAGCCTTAATCAGCTTGATAACTGATTATGATTTCTGGATTTGCAGTCAAGTAGTAAAAATATTAACACTGTGTATGCAAATGAAAATAAGAAACATGTGCCGTGCTTTTGCATCCATCCCTCCCTGAGTCAATACTTTGTAAAACCAGCTCTTACTGTAGCTACAACTGCAAGCCTTTTTGTTATGTCTGTACAAGATTTTCTGAAAGACTCAAATTTATGCTCATTCGTCTGTGCTAAATAGATCCAGTGTCCAAATCTTGCCTCAGATTCCTGGTTGGATCTAGGTGTGGACGTTTAACTTTTAAAACCATGAGTATGCTCTGACTAAATGTTTGGTGTTGCTGTCTTGCTGTAAAAATGTTCATTAGGAGTTTTGCTTAGTTAATTTTCCGCTTAATACTGATCAAATTTGACAAAACAAGGAACTGTTCCATGGATGTTTTTCTTATGTAAGGCACTCTTAATATTTTTTGCATATTTATGAAACCTGTTTTGCATTATAAAACCGAACTCTACATGCTCAGTTAAAATATTGAGGAATAACCATCACTACCACATGTTAGAGGCTGAAATGAAATCTTGCACCCAGTGAGATTTTGTGTTTGCAAGCGCCCTAAATAATGTGAAGTGGGAATCGTTTACTTTCACGCCCTGACATGACAATTTATGTGGTCACTAACCTTAATTAAAGGTCAAGTTATTGGTGATATTCTCTTAAAATATAAATTAGCCAAGTAAGCTGCCGTATGAGTGACGTGGGATTTATTACCATTGTACCATTGTGCACCACTTATATGTTACCGACTGCAACAATTGTGCGGCCACACTAATAGTGAAATAGCAATGTCTTCTCCTTTCATATATTGATAACGGCTGGTGTCCTCTCATCTACAACGGCACGATGAAAAGTAATTAGCTGATATGGATGTTCCTGTCAGTGATAAACGATATTAAGGGACTATTACATTTACTCTCTTGAAAGATGGCCCTTGAAATTAGTTAATTACAGTAAGGTGTACATTCAGATTGCCACACAGAATATTCCACAATGCGAGAACAAAACCAATGGAGCATTTTATCCTGCTCTTATCATAACCTTTAACTCGCCTCTTATGTTTGATTAACTCCCTTATTATTCCTTTAATGTCAATATCCACTGAAAAGCTTGCCCTAAGTTTTTTTTTAAATATGAGATAGTTGGGAAAACCTTGGAGAATTTTGTTTGGCAGTCATACCAAGTTCCTCTCCTGAGAGAGACATAAATAGCCTCCCAGGTGGTGGCATGTAACTAAGTAAATAGTTAGTGAGCTAAGATGTGCAAAGCATATTTAAATAGAGAGAAAAGTATGTGCTGGGGTGAGATGAGGGTATTCATTAAGGGATTTTTTTTCTATTTTTTTTTTTTATATTAACCCTGAAAGTCTTTCATCAGCATGCAAACTTTTGGCTAAACAGTTCAGGGTAGATTATTTTTTTTAAATCTTTTGTCAGCTGATAAATAGATAAACAGGAATAAATCAATGTGAAGTGATGGATGAATAAGTAAAATGCCCCGAAGTCATTTGTCTGGTTGTATTCAGACTTCATATTCCATCCCTACCATGCAAGTGAAGATCAGGGTGAGGGCATTGAACTGCTTCCTTTGGTGAGACGTCTGCCTGTTTGTTTGCAAGGTTGTGCTATTGGTAATTCTTTTTATGATTCATTTTACTGATATGATTTGATGGTTATGTGCTTCCTAGATCGCAGCAAAAAACAAAGCAAGAAGAAACAAAGCAGACCCCTAAATCTGTCTGGCATTTGTGCTTGCATACTGTACGCACATGTCGTGAGTATTCTGGCACAGTTTCTTGGCCAAAGCAGAGTTGGTCTGGGGCCTTGCCCATTCTCTAGAGACCAACCCCCTTTTACCTCCACCCTCTCCGCCCCCTTCCTGTGCAAGTCTGTGGACACAGTCTGAGGCGACAAGGTTGCACAACAGCACTCTAAAACCTTCACTATACAAACACAATCATTAAAGAAAACACAGTCTGTCATTAGGAATCTGTTTAAGAGGGGAAAATAATTAGAACAACTGTGATAATTGTGTCAAGGGGGAAATGGATCAGACGAATTATGGGAAGAACCAGAAAATCTTGCCATAGCTTTGTTACTTTGCTGTTGGTTCATTTCCACATTGATCCACCCTTCCATCTGTCATTCTTTTCCTGGGCTCTTTCTTCAGCTTCTCATTTCTTTCTGTATTTTTCTGTCTCTCTTTCTTGGATTCAAGACTGGAGGAGCCTTCTGGCTTTAAATGCAGAAGGGATGAAGATGTTTATTCATCTGGAGGGTATTAGAGCCATGATTAAGGACGGGAGGGAGCTGTGAGGCTGATGCGACGTCTGCATTGCTCATTCGTGGACTGTGTTTGGGAATCTGGCCAACAAGCCAGGAAAACAAGAAATTATGGAGGATGAAATAAAGAACTAGGAGGGAAATTAGATTCTTTCAGGAAAGGACAGAAGTTAAAATTTTCGCTACCCTGTGCACACTTGCTCGTTCTCATTCAAGCTGCCTGTCCTCACAGCTAAGCTAATTATTAATGAATGCGGTTTCTGTTGAACCTTGGAGAGGTGTCAGCACTGCAGTCACTGAGGTTTAAAAAATCTTGACATTTAAGACAAGGATGCATGAAAATACATCGTCTTGCTTCAGTTGGTGCTTGTTTTCTTCCCCTTTGCTCTGTTCTCCAATATGCATGTTTTCGTCTCTCTTCTGGGCTGTTTCCAGTTGTCTTACCACTTACAAGCTGAACTGCTATTGAAGAAATATCATATAAAGCAAGAGTGTATTCATCAGCGGAAGCAGATGTCATGGGGTCATAGAAAAGTGGCATGGCTTTCTAACATGAGCTGATGCTAAGGCTGGGGTAGAAGGTTGCAATGAGTTTTTTTTGTGATTTTACTATGCTATTGTATGATTTTCAAAGTAATGGCCTTCTTAAATACTAAAATATTTCAGATCTAACAAAATTTTAATGTCTGTGTAAAAAAGGTTTTCATGTGCTAAATAGTTTGTATGTTTCACATACAAAAATGTGAAGACTCATCCACAATTATTTAAACACATGTCGGATTCAGCCATCAAGGGCAACACCTTCTTTTATTATTAATTACATTTCCACATGGGGCCAAGTTGCTTTAAATCTTTTTTTTCACTTTTTAAATGATGTAACTTGAAAAGTACATATTTCGTGATTTTTATGATTATCTGACAAGTGTGAAAAAGTTAACTCTAAGACAGCTTAATTTAAGAGAATTAGATTAAATGATCTTTTCCAAATTAATTTAGTTTTGTGTTGTGTTTTAAGTAATAAGATGGCATCCCTGGAACTTGCAGAGCAAACTCTATTTTAATGAAGCAAACGTGCTGTATTGTAACTCAGCATATTTCCATATGCATATTTTTTGCCGGGCTTATCACATAAATCACATTTTTTTGAATAACTGTGTGTGGGGAAATGTAAAAAAGAATCAAAGTAAACCATCAAAGTAGGGATGCGCAGTTGAAGCATAGCGCATCGCGGAGCTGCAGCTTCTTTCAAACCGTTGAGCGGCTAGTTGTTAGCTGGATCCTGCGCCGGGTCTGCTGCAGTGTTGAAGAAAAAACACATACTTATAAACACACAAATGCCCCCTTGCTTACTGAGGTCCAGGTCTGACCTGTTTGGCCCGGTCCAGTTCTGCCTTGCTCCCTAAAAGCCAACTTGTGAGGCACTGAAGCAGGCGTTGAAGAAGCATGCTGGGGGACAGATTGTCATCCTCCTCCTTCCCCCTGGGAGGCTGGTCTGGCCAAGACCAGAGGAACAGCCTCCTTCCTGTTTGTGCAAGGTCCACCTGAAGTGGTCAGCTACGTTTTCCTCTACACACCAACAGCCGACTCAGCTATAGGAAGCATTGTATTCTTTTAGACTGCCCCAGATGGATCTCTGTCTGATTATTTACTTAAAGACAAGAATATTTAAAGTATCTTCGAACACACTAAAGAGGATGAAAGTAGCGCATTAGTGTGATTTGAGGATTTTTTTGTTTTCTCTTTTACAAATACAGTGCGTCGCAATTCTTTTGGGGTATCTCTTTAGGTGTGTATAGTAGCCAAATACTGTACTCAAGTAGGAGTAGAATTAGGCCTGTCACGATAACAAATTTTGCTTAGTGATTAATTGTCTCAGAAATGATTGCAACGAATGATAATATTGTTGGAGACCATTTTAAATTGATATAATCACAATGATATAATATTGCAATTATCTCCTGTCAAAGATCAATATACTTTCTTTTCAAATGAACAGTTAACACTGGAAGTGGTTAACAAAACAAACAAAACCACCAAAAACATAAATAAATGGACTCTGTGTCTGTTAACAAAAAATACACTTGAATAAAAACTAAACTTTAAAACAAAATGGAAATAAAAACGGCATTCAACGAAAAGTGATTTAAGAAGTCTGCATGCCAATTGCCGTTTGTGATATGGAATAAAGGAGGAATCAAGGAATCAAGGAATCTTTATTTGTCATCACATCACATGTGGTACATGAGGTGGGACGGAATTCTAATCCCCCGGTCCAGTTTACACCCTGATAGCAATTTTAAATAATGTAATAAAATATAAGAATATAAGAACTATAAGAGACTAGGATTTGAGCTACACAGAATCTACAATATGGACACAGAATCTACAATATGGGACTTTGGACATAGCAGCATTGAGGATCGGAATGCAAATATATAATAAATTATAAATTATAAAGAACTATACGAGAAATATGATCTGACTCCACAGAATAAACAATATGGACACGGAATCTACAATATAGTACTTCGGACATAGCAGCAATCAAAATTCGGAGTGCAAGTGACATATTAATTGACATTTTAAAGGGACATTTTAAAGTGAAACATTAAAGTGAACCATTACAGTGACATTTTAAAGTGACATTTTGAAGTGTGATATTAAAGTGAACACTGCCGGTTAATGATAAAGTGATTTTTAGTTCTAATAGTCCTTGCGTGTGTTTGAGAGTCTCACAGCTTCCGGAAAGAAGCTGTTTCTCAGTCTGGTTGTTCTACACTTGATGCTCCGCAGCCTCCTGCCTGAGGGGAGCGGGACAAAAAGTGAGTGTGCTGGGTGTGTGGGGTCTTTCCTGATGCCGGAGGCCCTCTTCCTGCATCTGGAGGTGTAAATGTCTGTGGTGCTGGGGAGGCTGACTCCAACAGTCCTCTGTGCAGCCTTCACCACCCTCTGCAGAGCTTTCCTGTCTGCAGCAGAGCAGCTTCCATGCCACACGTTGATGCTGGAGCAAAAGACGCTCTCCACCACACATCTGTAGAAGGAAGTGAGAACTGAGCTCCCGAGTCCAGCTCGACTGAGCCTCCTGAGGAAGTAGAGCCGCTGGTGCGCCTTCCTGACCAGAATGGAAGTGTTGTTGCTCCAGGTGAGGTTGTCGCTCAGGTGTACACCCAAGTACCTGTAGCTGTTGACAACTTCCACCGCAGATCCTCGGATGTGCAGGGGGAGGTGGGCATGCTATGTTTTCCCGGGGATTTCGTACTGTCTGTCAAACGTTTGCAACATTTTACAAAATGACGGCTTTTCAATAATATTAAGGGGCAGCATTTCTGTAGCAATTCGGCAAACTACACTGTCTGTGAGCCCGCACCAATTTGCGCCGTTCTTTTTGTAGGTTTCCTGTCGATTAATTGCTTCACTGATAGTGAACTGTTGTAAACTTAAAGGGTGATAACAGGTAGTGTTTCTTAAGCACGCTAATTGAGCTAAACCGCTGGAGAAGTACAAAATTGCGCACCGCCCTGCTTTATTAGTTTACTCCTCCCTCACACCGAGAAAAGGAGAAAGGGAGGGGCGAGTGGAGTTAAGCCTTTTTGTCATTCAGTGTCGAAATGGAAAAAGGCTGATAAGAATGATAAACCCGATATTTGAAAATTATCAAACTTATTTCAATTATTGTACAATTAATTGATTTATCGTTTATTGCGACAGGCCTAAGTAGAATAACTTCAATCGATATATACTCAAGTAAAAATATAAAAGCAGTCATTCAAAAAATTAATCAAAGAAAAGTGAAAAAGTTTGAGTAGTTCCGTTTTAATGGTGTCTGTATGTTTAGGGTAGATTTCCGCCTCGAAGGTGAAGGTTACTCAGACCTAAATATTTTAATTTTTATGTAACAATTATGACCCAGCAGATCCTCCTCACTTAAATCCATTTATAATTCAACCACTGACTTTGAAAACTAGTGTATCAGAAAAAAATAAAAAATAACCTGACTGGATTACTGGCCGCCCTACTTTTCTTCCTCTGGCCTTCCATTTGTCTAACTTTCCCCGGATGCCACTGGGGGCACTGAGATTTCTGGGACAGTGACCAAGTGCTCCTGTCTGAGCTGGGGGACGTGGGTAATGTGGACAAAGTGGTTGACAGTTTGCCGCTTCCCTATGGTTGAGAGACAGAGCCACGAGGGCCAGAATAATGGACAACCCCACCACAGAGTCAGAGCAGCGCTTGATGTGTCGGCTCTTTATATCAGGCCCGGCGTGAAAATATCCCAGCTGACTGCAGTTTGGGTATTTGAGCTATTCTCCTTGAAGTTTTGTGTTGTCTTGTGTTTTGAGCGTACAAGATGTTTGGCCAAAGTAACTTGCTGATGAAACTGCAGGATGTGGGTTCCTATTTCAGCCAAGGTTTTTTGTTGTGTTTTTTTTTTCCCATTATGTCCACTAAGAGACCACATGCTTGTGCAGGGATGCTCCAGTTGTCTCACAAAAACCCTCCTTCTCATCATGTAGCTTGGTGGATTTGATTGATCTGATGCAAAGGCGCAGAGGGACCTGACATTTCCCAATGATGTGTAAAAACATATTGTGTTTGCTAAGAAAAAAAAAGAAACCGAGAGACAGATGAGTCTACACACACACCTAACACAGAGACTACACAATATCTGTGGCTGGACATTTTATATTGTATCAGCTTTTCCTTATTCATCCATATTTATGTTTACAACTAACAAAATGCCCTAACTAGCCACCTGCCATGTTTGCTTACAGCTTCTGGGTATTATCAGTGTTTAATTTAGACTGGATTTGATGGCTTAAACTGGAATGTAGTAGGACCACCGTGAGAAAAACTCATAACTGGGTCTCTTCTAAAAAAGCTGTACATCATCTGAGCTCTGAATCTTGAATTTACTAAATGATTTCCTGAGTGGAATTTGTCCTTAAAGAAACCTACCCTTTTGTCTCTACATCACAGACAATGTAAAGCATGTTTGCCAATTTGAAAAATCTCTCTTGCCACCTCTGCTGTTACATCCTAAATGACTGTGTCATAATCAGAGCTGTATACACGACAATATTCTGTTCAGACACAAGCTCCTATTTGGGCTTCAGAACGGGAAAAGTGTGGAGATGACACATGCAATGTCTCATGGTGAAAAAAGGCTCACAATTTTTCCCAGTAACTGTAAAAAGACTCCCACCCAGTCCCCCACTCTGAATGTGAAGCAGGGTCATGGTGTTACATCAGACAAGTTGTCAGCTTTTTGTTTATTCAATTAATCCCCAATTCCCAATGTGCCACAAATGCGCTCAGACAAACTCTTCTCTTATGACAACCGCCATGTACAGATCTCTACACTGCACACAACCAGATGAAGTTGGGCAGCTGAGAATGCTGCCAGGGAACTGCTTTACTTTGACTGCTTTTGGAGATGTAGTTTGCTTTAAAATCAGACAACTGGTAGTAAATACCTTATTTTAAACAACAAAAAAAAGCATCCTGGATAAGAGTTTGCCTTTGTTCAAATATAGAGATGTAATCTGCAGCTGTCCAACAGTGATAAGCCATAAGGATCTGCTTCCACAGTTACAAAGCGTTAGTTTTGGCAAAGCTTTGTCCTTGAAAATGTGTCGGATATCTGAACTGTATATCAAGATATACAGTTAAGATCCAAATTTTTTGTACCCCTGCAGTTTTTAGGTTTCAAAGAGTTATTAAATTTATGTACATAGTACCTTTGATTAGAAGTGATCTAGACTTGACCCAGTCTCTCTTTAGATGAATCTGATAAGAGCACCAAGGAAAGGAGCTAAAAATGCTAGTATTGGTCTGGAGGACAATTTTATTTTAAAAATATCAGTGAAAACCTGAAAAAAGCATTGGATTGCTGTAATGACAATAAAGATTTTTCCACTGTTTATTGAGAAGGTTAGAAATGATTTTTAACAAAAAGGACTAGTACCATCTTTATAAAGATGCTAATCTTTTTTCCTAAAACTAACATACCTCTTAGATAAACGTTAACCATTGTGTGTTTACATATTTTTGAGATGGTGTCTTTTTCTATTTGAGAGCATTACACATTTGCCAATCACTTCATGTATAAATTCTTTTACAAACAGAATTCCGTTTAACTGTTTTTGGCAGCAGCAGTCAGTGCCTTTTAGGTAGGTGCATTTATTCCTAAAGAAAACCATGCCCTGACCATGATGCTGCCACTGGCAGGATGTTGCCACCTTCAGGACAGCTGTGTTTGTACTGGGTCTTGATTACAGCCAGGTGGATTGGTGTTTTGAGATTATTAATTGGTTTTATGGGACCAAAAACAGATGCATACCCCCTTTAAAAATGTATGTATCATTTCTCTATCAATTACATACTTATATACACTTATATAAATATACATATTAGTTGTATTAAATTTGTTTTTAGTTTTTTAGTTTTTTGGCCTAAAGCAAACATGAGTTTATTTAGTTTTTAAACAGGGATAAAATAAAAATCACTGTGGGATTCTTATTTTAAGTATCTTTTTTTGTTCCTGTGATTTGCCTGCTTTTGGTCTTAAGTAGCTAAAACCATACAGTACAGTATATGCCTGCGTGAAAATCAGTTGCAACAATCTGGCTTTCAGACAGCTGTGCAGCCATGGGTAATGTATACCAATTGGGGGGGGTCTCATCAAGATAAATAATTACTTTATCTCAGGGAAATACATCTATATATGTGGCTCATTTTCAAAATATTTAATTGCATAAATAAGCATTCCTCTGGGCTTTAAAAAGTTGCTGTGTACCAAAAAAAAAAAAAAAAAAGTACCTTTTCTTAGCATTAAAAATGTTATTGCAGAAACACTGTTTACTTTGGGAGTAGGTGCTATAAATGAACAAACAAGAAAGGGACGCCCAAAGTTAGTTAGTTATTACGGTTGTGGCTAATTTTTCATCATTCCCTACAGTGTTAACTGTTCATTTAGAGTGAGTTTCACTTTAAATCAAGTTGTTTTGTTTCATATTGGAGACCTTTAAAAAAATAGGGAGGGGGTAGGGAGAGTGCTCCTGGAGAGGGACAAGCCTTAAGATGGAGGTCTTCCTCCCAGGACGTGACAGGCTGTTGGCTGGAGGATGCTCAGGAAGGCCTTGGCAGACCAACAAAGACAGCCCTTCAGCTGCAGGGTGTAGTTTTCAGGCCCCAGCATCCCCTTTGGCAGCAGCACAGAGAGCGCTGGCGTGCACAGGCTCCCAGCCCGAGAGACAGGGAAGTAAGGCCCGTTCTTTTATTTACTCAGGCTGCTGCTAAGGCCTGGGCATTTCTTGTCTGGGTGAAGAAAAGGAAAGAAAATAACTCTTTTTTTTTTTTTTCCCTCTTGTTGTCTCCAGAGGAAGATTGTTCTTTAATGTGCAGTTGTTCACACACTTGTTTCGGCCACTGCTTTCCTGTCTGTGGATGCTTGCAGATGACTTGTGCACATATAAGTTAATACGTATGTAAAAGTAGAATCTGTAGAATGGTAGATGGTGTATTACTAATAGTTAGTCTGTATGTTTCTAGTGATCACCATCTAATGATGGTATATACTGCTTTATTACTAGTAACATTTGTTTAATTATTGCAGTTGATCTAATTGTCATTGAAATTTTATTTTTGTTATAGTTTAGTAACAAAAAGGGCCCATAAAACCTTTGGCGCTGTACATGGTTAAAAAATTTATTTTTAACAATGTTAAGGTCAAAGGAATGTAAGAGATATGGTGAAACCATCAGCGTGTGCCTTCTGAGACTGTTGTTTTTAGTAACATTTTGCTTTTGTAAAACCCATTTTCTGTTCATCTTTTGTTCCGTTCAAAAGACTTTTGGAGTAAGATTTACATCTACACACAGGTCAATCTATGTGCATTTTTTATTTTTATTTTTCTCATTGCAAAGACAGGCCCAGATTATGGTTTACAACACAAAGGATTTACAGTATTCACACAGCTTCTTTGGAAGGTGTCTTGAAAATTGATGTGGTTGAATTTTGTTAAAGAGAAAATGCAGGTATTTTAATTTGATTTCTTTAAGTGCCCTATTCTTAATAGCATACCTTGTAGTAACTTAATACACTGAACAATTAAAGTTCGTAAAACCTTTCAGTCTTAAAATGAAATAGACTTTACTCACGTACATAGTTTTGACATTGAGTTCAGACAGACTTAAAATGTTTATCCCGTGCGATTTTGCAGTAAAAGATACTATTTCACAATGATATTTATTTCTCACTTTGTTTCTCCAAGATTAACAAAACAATGGAGCAGGGATTACATACATACAATTTTCCCCTTGATTTGGCTTATTCTCTGAAAACTCTTCTTTTTCTGAGTAAAAATCTGACATGTAAAATAGAAAAAAATATATTTGATGCATAAATTTGGATCCTGCATTAGGATTTAAAATACCTACCTTTAGTCAGTGCTCTCTCCTCCAGGCATTTGTCAGTTTATCTTATGTTTGATTTTGTTTTTTGTTTTTTATTGTTGATGGTAAGCAAAGCCAGTCCAATGTCGTTAAGGTGAAGCCCTTGTCCCACATAACATTTATTTCATATTGTCCTAACATATTATATATAGAGTGCAGAAAGGTTTGCTACAGTCAGAAGAAAGGGAAGTTTTAATGTTGGGTTAAAAGCAACAATCTAAAACATGTATTATATTACTTCCTATTCTATGTAATAGCAGTTTCACAATTTGTTTAGGCTTGGGCTTTTGATAAATGTCTTATTTATTAATTTTTTATTTATGTATTTTATGGGGAAAAAAAGACTTGGAACTTTATTTCTTGGAACTTTCAAATTTTGTTTTTGATGAAAAAAAGTAGCTGCAAATACGATACATTAGGAAATAATAAAGCAGCATTGTGCAGTTGTTTTAGTGTTCTGTAGTTATTCATGCCATATATCTCAAACAACTATAATCAGATTATGTTATCTAAATATCATATTTCTGTTAATTTAACTCAAGAACTGCATGCAGCTCCCTCATGCCCCCACACAAACATTTTTATTTATTAAAGTAAGTCACTAAATAAATAATGTACATCATGTAAACAAACATCAAAATGGAAGGTTTTCCTGACAGCTTGGAAATGTCTCTAGGCAAATTTCTCCTCATTCATGGCAGTAGAGTTTCATTTAGCCTTGTATACTGCCCCATTTATTTGTTTGTTTTATACTAGTGTCTCTAAGCCAATATGTTTGACTGTAAGGCATTGGCTGAGGTCATTTTTTTTTTTTTTTTTGCACTGTCTTCTTCTGTACCCTGAGAGGCACTATGAGATAGGGCAAATCCGCCCCCTCTGTGGAGGAGGGCATTGCACTGAGTCACTCATCCTCCCTCATCCTCCCTCAAACCACAGAGAAAGAAAACATTGAGACATGGATGGAAGATAAAGCGAGTAAATAAGGCAAGGTTCGCATCTTGAGTGAGATGTGTGTGCAGAGTGGGCGCCTTGCCAGGGGTGGGAGGTTTCCGGTAGGGCCACGGTGTGGAGGTGGGCTCTCAATGTGCCGCTTTCAGCAGTTTGGAGGGGCAAGGGAATGGCCTCCGACCACATCTGTTTCCTGAAGATAGGCGCTGATGGGGGTAACTGCTCAGAAGGGGCATGATATCCTGACAAAGGGCAGATTTCCCACACAAAAAAAAAACAGACACGGAGAGAGAAAAAAGAGGAAGAGTCTTACATTTCTCCGCTGAAGGAAAGTGAAGTGTTTGGATCCTGGAAAGAGCTTATGCTTTTCCTCCGTCCCTGACATAAATCTTAGCAGTTTCCTCTTGTTTTTCCCATTCAAGTTACAGCCTTTTGACACAGATTTTTTTCTTCTGTACAGGCTTGGATTACGTTGTTCTTTAGGTAAGGAAGTTCAGAGTACTTAGAGTTCAGCAGCGGAAAGAAGTGGTCTGTAACCCTTTGAACCCTTGGAAAGAGGCTTTTTGTGTTTTCCATTCATATCAGTATGCCATGAGCCATTGGATTGGAATTTTGGCAGGGAAGCAATGTATGTAGGGACACTTTAAAATAATTGTAAAAAAAAAAAAGAATAGAAGGTGTTTTTTAAATTATTTTACTGGTATCTGCACCTGCTTGGCCTCGAGTGTGGTATTTAACTTCTCTGTTTCCTCTTTCCTGTACTCTTCAAATTTACCTCCCAACTAAATCTCTTAATTCTCTTATCCACTCAGTCAGGTTTTGGACAGGTTAGCACATGCCATTTAAACAAATTTTGTTTTAAAAGGAATTTTTTATGAACCAAATCCATTTAACATGTTGGACAATTGTTCTTTTATATTTTCATTTAAACGGAAATTAAACTTTTTTTTTCTCTGTTTTAAGGCTTTTTGAAATAATCTTGCTTTATTTTTTAAAGAACACTAGAATATATTTCCAGTGAGTGTTCAGGAAAAATAGAAATGTTCTAATTTACCTCATGCAGGGCCTACATCCTAAAGTACAGCAATTGTCTTGTGTTGGCTTTAAATGTCAGAAAGATTGTGTTTAGAATCCCAGTGGGCTAAACCATTACATGGCCACATACAAGGTTAATTGTAGTAAAAGTATTTCCACTTATTCTCTCTAATTATATTTTAAATTGCATATTTAAATTTTACTTTTCAGATAACACCTAAGGAGAGGCATTGTTTCAGATGAAGCCGCTGAAGGACAAAATATCAAGCTTACTAAGAAAATCATACACCAAAGTCTTATAATAGCTATGACAAGTATCACCATGGTTCCCCACCTTTTCTTTTCAAATGACTGAAATAAATAGGTTTTTGCAAAAGGCTTAGAAAACACTTTTCTAACATAGTTTTGTTCTTTTTTACCATCTACTTTATTTTTTATTTATGCTTTGTTCTGTCTACTTCTATAGATGGTGCTGATCTGGAGGATGACCCATCTTGTTCTTGGCCAGCATCATCTCCCTCCAGTAAAGATCAGACTTCTCCGGGACATTGTGAGGACTATGAATTTGGAGAGGACGAAGGAGGCGCTGGTCTACCCTACCCCTGCCAGTTCTGTGACAAGTCCTTCAGCCGCTTAAGCTTCCTCAAGCGCCACGAACAGATTCACGGTGATAAGCTCCCATTTAGCTGCACGTTTTGCAGCCGCCTGTTTAAACATAAGCGAAGCAGAGACCGACACGTAAAGCTACACACTGGTGATAAAAAGTATCACTGTGGAGAGTGTGACTCCGCCTTTTCCCGCAGCGATCACCTCAAAATCCACATGAAAACCCACGCCTCCAACAAACCCCACAAGTGCCTTGTGTGCCGTCGAGGCTTCCTGTCGTCCAGCTCTCTCCACGGCCACATGCAAGTACATGAAAGGGGCAAAGATGGTGGTAGCTCAGGTTTTAATAGAGCTGACGAATGGAAGCTAAAAGAAACCCGAAAATGTAGTCGGTGTGAGGAAGGTTTTGATGTCCCTGAAGAATTACAGCGGCACATTGCAGAGTGTCATCCCGAATGTTCTCCATCCGAAGAAGGAGGCCTTGGGGCCACCCTGCAGTGCATATACTGCCATGAACCCTTCAGTGATGAGGGAACCCTGCTGACTCACATTGACCAGTCCCACAGTCGTGATAGGAAGGGCCACAGCTGTAGCATCTGCTCTGAGCACTTTTTGTCTGTTGAGGACCTCTATGCCCATATGGACATCCACCAGCTCCCTGAATCCAGTAATCATAGCAACAGTCCTTCCTTGCTCACTGTGGGCTATACGTCTGTTTCAAGCACCACTCCTGACTCCAATCTTTCTGTCGATAGCTCCACAATGGTGGAGGCAGCACCTCCTGTGGCCAAGACAAGAGGAAGGAGAAAGAGAGCTTCTCAAAACACATCTGAGTTGGGAGGGAGATCCTCAAAACAGCCTAAAATCTCCTACAGTTGCATTTATTGCAACAAGCAACTATTTTCTAGTTTGGCTGTTCTTCAAATTCACTTACGAACCATGCATCTGGACAAGCCAGAGCAAGCTCATACTTGCCAGTTTTGTTTGGAGGTTCTACCCTCACTGTTAAACCTAAACGAGCATCTTAAACAGGTCCACAATGCAGAAGACCATGCTGCCCTGTTAGCCAGCCTGCCTGATGCCCTCCTGCAGTGCAACTTTTGCCCTGATGTATTAAGTGACCTAAATGCTCTCCAGGAGCACATACGATGCTCCCATGGTTTTCCCAGTCCTGTTGCCAAGGAGAGCAATGCCTTCTTCTGCCCTCAATGCTTCATGGGATTTTTGACTGAGACTACGTTAGAGGAGCATGTGCGTCAGACACACTGTGATGGAGGAAGCATGCGATTTGACTCACCACTGGCTGTTAATCCGAAAGAGCCTATAGTAGAGGTTTACTCCTGCTCATACTGCACAAATTCACCCATATTCAACAGTGTTTTAAAACTGAACAAGCACATTAAGGAGAATCATAAGAACATTCCTCTGGCTCTAAACTACATCAACAATGGAAAGAAATCTTTGCGCACTCTTAGCCCCTCTTCACCAATATCTGTTGAACAAACTGGCATTCTAAAACAAGGCAGTTCTGCCTCACGCACCAGCAGTGAGTTCATATGTAACCAATGTGGTGCCAAATATACTAGTTTAGACTTGTTCCAGACTCACCTCAAAACTCATTTGGATGGTCTACAGCCTCACCTCACTTGTCCACAGTGCAACAAAGAGTTCCCCAACCAAGAATCCTTACTGAAGCATGTGACAATTCACTTCACTATTACTTCCACCTACTACATTTGTGAAAGCTGTGACAAGCAGTTTACTTCAGTGGATGATCTGCAGAAGCATCTTCTTGACATGCATACTTTTGTTTTCTTTCGCTGCACTCTGTGCCAGGAGGTCTTTGATTCAAAGGTGTCTACCCAGCTTCATTTGGCTGTTAAGCACAGCAATGAGAAGAAGGTATATCGTTGCACATCCTGTAACTGGGACTTCAGACATGAGACCGACCTACAGCTGCATGTCAAACACAGTCATCTCGAGAACCAAGGCCGTGCCCATCGATGCATTTTTTGTGGAGAGTCATTTGGCACAGAGGTGGAGCTGCAGTGCCATATTACCACCCACAGCAAGAAGTACAACTGTCGTTTCTGCAGTAAGGCCTTCCATGCGATTGTTCTTCTAGAGAAACATTTAAGAGAGAAACACTGTGTGTTTGAGGGAAAAAACCAAAATTGCAGCACTAATGGCTCAACTTTAAGTGGTGTAGATGGCCAGCCCAAAGAAGATGTTGAAATCCAAGGTCTCCTAACTAACAGCCACGGTACAGGAGTAGGCGGTGGATCTGTGGTGGAGTCCCATAACAGCCATGATGGAAGTGAGGAAGAAATAGACACAGCAGATCCCATGTTTGGGTGTGAAATATGTGGCGCATCTTACACCATGGAGTCCCTCCTTACTAATCACCAATTAAGAGATCACAATATCCGCCCTGGTGAGAGTGCAATTTTCAAAAGAAAAGCTGAAATGATCAAGGGAAATCATAAATGCAATGTCTGTTCCCGTACCTTCTTCTCTGAGGCTGGGCTGAGGGAACATATGCAGACTCATCTTGGACCTGTAAAACACTACATGTGTCCAATTTGCGGGGAACGTTTCCCTTCCTTGCTTACTCTGACAGAGCACAAGGTAACCCATAGCAAAAGTCTAGACACAGGGAGCTGCCGCATTTGTAAGATGCCACTGCACAGTGAGGAAGACTTCCTTGAGCACTGCCAGATGCACCCTGACCTGAGGAACTCTCTGACAGGTTTTCGCTGTGTTGTGTGCATGCAGACAGTGACCTCCACATTGGAGCTCAAGATCCATGGTACCTTTCACATGCAGAAGACAGGCACCATGTACTCCAACCAGCCTATGGGTCGCACCAATGCAATCTCTCAACAGCCACACCACGCTCAAAAGCTTTTTAAGTGTGCATCTTGTCTGAAAGATTTCCGGTCCAAGCTAGACTTAGTGAAGCTGGACATAAATGGGCTGCCTTATGGACTTTGTGCATCCTGTGTCACAGCTAATGGCTCCAAAAGCTCAAGCCCAACAGTTAACGGAGGTCGGCAACAGCAGCAGCAAGGTGGGGCCACAACTCCTGCAACAAGTGCTGCTGCATGGGTACAAGGTGAAAGTTTGAGCCCTGCAGAGGGAAAATGCAAGGCTATTTCTTCATCATCCTCGTCCTCTTCCACATCTTCATTGTCAGCCATCAAGACACGCTGTTCAAGCTGCAATGTGAAGTTTGAGACTGAGACAGAGTTGCAAAACCATGTCCAGACAGTGCATCGGGAACAAGCCGGGGATAACAACAGCGGACAACTCAAGACCCCCCAGGTGTCGCCAATGCCAAGAGCTAGCCCCTCTCAAACTGAGGAGGTATTGCTAGTCTTTTTTGTGTACAGTTAGATTAATGCTGCTATGATTAAGCTCTTGACTGAGAAATTATTTCTTATGTCACTGTTAACTTGCTAGAGCATTTGTTGTTATCTGCTGTTTTAGCCTGTCCCTGAATCCTGTTTTCGTAATCATAGAAGAAGACATACCAGTGCATCAAATGTCAGATGGTGTTCTACAGTGAATGGGACATCCAAGTTCATGTGGCCAACCACATGCTGGGTAGGAAATTTTTTATTATTTTATTATACATTTATTATATAATGTGTCCATTTTCTGCATCAGCAGGGCTTGTGTAATTTATCAATTTGTCTATAATATGATGTATAATCACTCAACGTGGCCTTCAGGTATACATTTCAACAGTTTTGTGGAATGATTTTCTGTAACTGTTATCTATAAAGTATGAAAACCCATTAAGGATAATATTACCAATTTATTTAGAAAAATTACCCAAATGATTTTGGCCACTTTTTAAAAGATGCATCAAATATTAAAAATTATGAATAAATACTGAAATATTTGACCCTGTCTCATTCAGGCTTACAAGTGCCCGGATCACATCACCAAATAGGTGGAAATATTTCAATATTTTGACCATCAAATGCATCCCCAGTCTTGTGCTTTCATTATTTTTCAAGTTTAATTTTTCCCTGCACGTGACTGATTTTTGCATGCTTGTGGAGCAGAATAGCTCCATTAAAAATAATGTATTATACTGAATATTCTAAAATTTCAGTACCAACCAAATTATTCTAGAACTGTTTAAAGATACTTGCAAAGCTTTTGACATTTTACAAAGAATTTCAACATTCCTATAGTTTTTTTCCCCTTTGTTTTTGTTTAGCGTATCCGTTTGATGCAACCTTTTACATCAGCACTCCTCTGAAAATATTTTTCTTTGTAGGTACAATATTTTGTACCTTATTTTCATACAACATGCATTTAATTGCATGTAATCAACTAGAAAATTGAATATTGCATTATATATTACCAAAAACATTGAAAATGTATGCCTTTTCTGTATAAGATTTGTAAGCCGAGAGTGCCAGTGTAAAACCAGTATCCACGTTTTCAAAATGTCTTCACTTTTGGTTGCCATTTGTATTCAGGCAGAATAATTTGTAGAGAGGAGACAATTGGAAAACAGGTTTTCTTGCCTGCAGTAAGTAGGCGTCTGAATTCTGGTCTCACGTTCCTTTATTCATTCATTTATTCAGCTCGTTTGGCGGCTCTTTCATTACACTGCATTATCTGTTGTCTTCAGTGGGGGAGAGACTCATTGATCTGGAACCACACCGCCTCTCTGTTTGGGACACGCTTCTAGGCGCAGGTGAATTTAAACACGGTGGGCAATTCTATCAGGACTGGTAGGCAATTCTATCAGGGGCCCACTGTTTGTGCATAAACAATCAGAGGCATGTGATTTGTGATTTTGATTCTGCGGCGTATTTGCAAAAGAGTGAGACGAGCTGAGGGTGTGTAGGTGTGTGTTTTGTATTCATCTTTGCGATCTGCTCACCCACCAATCTACTGGGGGTGCCTAATACAGTACCATGCCAGCATTAGTCCTTTCTCGCGCAAAGGCAGTCACGGAGCACACTGGGAGGGTAGAAAACAAACCCCCCTACTGGTTATTTTATGTCTTTCAACCGCACAAGCACACAGTTCCCTCATAATAGTGGAATTCAGAGAGCTTAAGATAACAGGAGGATAGGTGATTGGGTTATTGCCTGATGTCTTACTTCTATGATATTCAATTGCTTAGTATTCAACATGATAACAGGTTCCATCCGACTTCTCGAAAGGTTTCTGTTAGACATATTCATTTTGTCATTTGTAAAATGTGATAACAAAACAAAGTTATTGAAATATGAAAAAGAAAGAGAAGGTAAGCAGAACAAAGACGATGTATTTAAATGTTGTGGTGTTTAAATAATAATGTGTAATGATAGGAGAGTTACCGTACATTTGTGATTAAACTATTCTAAACCTCAGTGTATTTCACTAGGATTTTGTGTAACAGTCCAACATTAATTAGATCAAGGAATAGCTCATGATTTTAACTTATTTTCATTTTTCTTTTCGACTAGAAATCTAAAAAAGTTCGTATTTATTTGTTTTAGTCCTAGTGGGTCAACAGGACCACTTTCTTCTACAACACTTTTGGAATATTTGACAGCTGTCTTTCCACATCAACAGACTGAATTTACCCTTTATTCTCTTCAAATTTGAGAATATTATAATATAAAATGAGAATATTAATTGTCAGACCTTACCACAGTTTTCGATATGGATGCCTAAAATCCATAAGCTTTGATTAAGCTTTGCAGAGAACAGCTTTTCTTCAAGGATTTCCCCATGTCCATATTTCTATGAACTATGCCTTTTTTCCATATCCCTGCTAAATAAAATCATCCCTATCTCATTCCACATTTTTTCCTGTGCCCCCTCCATGCATTTGCAAACGGGACCTCCTATTGCTTTTAATATTGGCAACATTGGCTTTCTTTCTGCCACTTATCTGTGATGCCCAGATTCGTGGACTTGTGACTTGTTACACCAAACTTTTTTTGCTGGTTCTCAGAAATTTGTTCTCCTTGTCAACCTTGAAGTTTTGGGTGGGATATCATGTTCTACTATTTTTGCAATTGTGCTGAACTCTTGATACTCTTTCAATTTTCTGATTCTAAATTAACAGTAACCTCAACTTTTCCACACCTTAATTCTGACGTGACTGGTGTGTGTCTTGGTCCTTATGACTTACATCTGAGGTCTTTACAAAACTACTTTATTTTTACTCAGTTTAAATTGGACACAGGTGGACTATATTGAAGTTTGAAGTAAACACATAAGATCCGTTAGGGATGGCAGCATTGCAAAAGCTTAAAATAAGCTTTCCCTCATGTTAAAAGTGTTTGCAGACTGCAGTGTCTAGCATGCTAATTTGTCAGTCTATCAAACCCTAATTGATTAGTTGTAGTGCCATGCAACAGCGAGAACAGTCTAACATTCTTTAACTTTCTTGCTTTGCTTTGCTGGACCACATGTGCATGTAAGTGTGTATGAGCTGTATTTTCACATGTGCCTTGCCTCATCCCGCAGATAAGATAGGATATAAATGGAGAGGAAGCGATGTCGCCTCCTGTTTCTTTTAGCCCGTTACAGTATAAGTACCGAATGGATGCAGAAAATGTGTAGAGTTTGTATTTAGTTTCCAAAACATTGTGCTAGCTTGTTTTGATTTATCAGCTAAAATTCCAAAAATTTACAGTTAGGTTTGTAATGAGAAACTTGAAAAGGTCTAGAGGGAGAATGCTTACTGTGATTTGTGGTTCTTTAACTGCTATATACAGTCAAAGTGCTCGTCTGTAATTACTACAAAGTTATTCCAGGGCCAAAAACAAAGAAACAAAAAATCTTAATGAAAAAAAAAAGCTGTAAATACTTTCTCTACAGAAAAATAGGAAACTTTCTCCTTTTAATAGCCATCTGTATAGGAAAAGGGAAACGTGGCTGGGGTCATCTACCCTCAGCTGTCAGCGTTATTAGTGTAGGTAATGGAGCAGATGCTGGATTCATAGGGGTGTTGTTTTCATCCATGCCCCTATCTATGGTGTCAGTTCACACATAACTCTATATATAGTTATATTTCGTTCCATAGCTTTACTACTGAGTGTATGGAACAACAGAACCCGACCCCATCGCACCCAGACACGTTCTTATTAGCTGCCTGTGTAATACAATAGTGTCTCCATAGCAAATATAAGGAGCACCCACCTTCACCCCCTCCCATTAGTGAAGTAGTCCTAGGTGCTTCTGCTGTGAGACTGACAGTGCATTGTGATGCATGAAAATTACAGTCGAATTATGAACGTCCTGGTTCAGGCATAACAGGGGGATCTGCAGCCCAGCTACTCAACATTTACTATGATAGTGGATGTAAATGAAAGAGAACGAGGAGGCCACTATTGCAGAGGGGATGTTCTTCAGGCTGGCACCAGCCAAGCCCGTGAATGGCTCCACGTGTCTTAAGATGGAGGCTGCAGCCTACCAGGGCCCAGATGGATCAGTACACATTTGCTGTACAGCTGGTCGCTCTGTTTGGGGACCTGGTGTGTTACTCCTATGGAGAAAAAAATGATATCGCCACCATCCAAGGAGCAATTTAATAGCAGGCCAGAAGACAGCTGGCCACTCTTTAGTTTAGAGTTTTTTTGGCATGGCACACTTAAGGAATCAAGGGTGTCTGATTTTTCTCCAGAGACGCAGAGATTTTTACAGCTTTCAGCTGTTGCAGTCAGTATCAATCCTTTCAATTTCTATTTGTCCTTCCCAAGATTAATCTTTACTGCAAAAGTAGTATGATATCTGAATAAAACTTTGGCAAATGTTGAAAATTAATAGCTTGCTTCTGGGGTTTTTTCAGAAGAATTTTGAAGGTCTATTACTGAGACAAAACCTTGTTTGTTTTATCAGGAAGCTATCATGAAACCATATTGCTTCACTTTGACCCTTGTGTAAACTATGACATTTGTCGCCTCATGGGTGGTAAGTTTGGCCCATTTATCGCTCTGTTTCAAATATCCCTGTGTGGATTTTCAGAGCCATAACATGTTTGGAGCATGGTCTTAAAGGGTTTGAAGGTGAGAGGGTGCTCTTTATTTTTATTGTTGATTCTACCCATCATCCTTTTCTCTTTTCACTCTGCCCAGCAACTGCCAATGTAGCAGTGCACAGGATGGGGACTGTAAACAAACAAAACCAAACTATATCCTGAAAAACAGTTTTTGGGGTCACCTCTACAGAATTTTGTTGGGTCGGTGACAATGGTGAGCTCGAAGCCAAGTCAGGGAGGAGCCTTCTTTCACAGAGAGGAGCTGGTGGCCTGGTCAGCCTAGTCAAAGGGGGGTGTGGGGGGACCGGAGGGGTGGAAAGGTTTGGGGGTGGAGAGGGAAAGGCACATTTGCTGTACAGCTGGCTGCTCTGTGTGAAGCAGGCACTGTGGGCTGTTATAGAGCTGGAGAGAAGAGCAAGCGAGACGCCTTTAGCTCTCCTCTGTTCTCCTCTTTTCCTCTCTGTTCTCCCTGTCCACTAGCTCCCCGTTTTCCTCTGTCTCAGTATTTAGCTCTCACATGATCATACTAGCTGAGCTCCAACCTGGCAAAACATACTGTGTTGGCTCTTACAGGAGGAACCGACAGGAGGCACACAGTAACAGTTTTTGAAGCTGAAAGCCTTGTTTTGTCTCTTGCTAAGGGTTTTAAAATGATCATTGACACATATCCTCTTGTCTTGGGCCCCTGGAGAAACTTGGCCTGTTGTATGTTAATTAAATGGTCTACATTATTCTGTGTGCCCTGGTGAAAATACGATTTTCTAACCCCTTTTCTTATTCCTTATACAGAAGCGGAACATGGGATTTTGTTTTCCTATAATCATCTTTGATTATATGTGTCTGAAGGTGTTCCCACAGTTTTTAGGACTCATTCATAAAGGATATACACATGTAATCTGTTAGCAAATATGACCAAACACTACTTGTTTGACTCCTGGGGGGTGCTGGATCAGAGTCGGAACTCGATAAACAACACAGCACAGAAACAGAATCAATCTTATGAAATAAATAAGAGAACAGGTTTGGACCAGCTACCAGAAACACAGGAATCCATGCGTGCCATACACTGAGTGTGATATCTCCCTGCTATTATTAATTGGTGATTAATAACACCTCTCTGTTCGTTAGCACTGTCACCTCCCGTGCAGCCAAGTGTGTTGCTGCTAATATGCAATTATGTGCACCTTACTGCTCGTTACAATATACCTCTCCCTGATTAATGTGCAGTCCATGAGGAGAATAGAAATCAGACTTGTTGCGGAAAAAAAGCAGCCATCAGTAAGATTCGCACATTCTTTGTGTTCACAAAAATGCAGCATAAAAAGAGTTTTCTACAAATTCCTTGATGTAACTAGGAGACTGCATTAAAAGTTTTACTGCTTTGCAGAGACTCTTCCTGGTGTTTTTGTTGTAAAGCAGAGGTAATTGACATCACCATGGGGATGCTCTGTTGCTAGGCCAGACAAGCTGGGTCTGATGTGGTCCTTATCTATTGATTTTCCTGACATTTCCCCGCACCTCACAGACTAGGCCAACATTTGAGAAAATATCTGATCCTCTCAGTTCATACAGCCTGCTTGTACAAACTCTGAGCAAGCATTCGCTGCCCCTCACTGCATCGCAATTGGTGGCTTGGTGTCGCAGTGGTGACTGGGGGTTTCTTCTTGGTCAAAATGTTTTCATTTGTTGTCATTTATTTAGCACAACATCCATTTTTATCTTAATACTTGGCAAAGATACTTAAGAACTTAACATAGATAGTTTTTTCTGAGCCAGTTCTGTTGCAGAGAATGATGTCATTAAGAACTGTGATTTGAGAGCTGATATAGTTGTAAGTGGGTTGTTTTCTATTTGTTTCAATTAAAAGAAAGATGTTAAAAAGCTAACATTTAAATCATTTTTAGCATTCTTATTTTAACTGTTAAAATGTTCACTGTGATGAGCATTACTGAAACATGACAGGAAAAAAAGGTTTTTAGTGTCCATACAGCCAGTCACTTATGAGCGTGGGTCAAGCTATAGCCTTCTGATTTCAGTCATCAGCTGGTTTCTCTATGCATTTCTGCATAAGACTTTTATAATCAGAAGAAACAAAGACTCTTCTGGGCTGTCTTTCTGATGTATTTTATTGATATGAAGAAGAAATGTGTCCGTTAGAGTGATAATGTCAATCCTTGTTCTTAAGCAAAAGCCATAAATAGTGGATGGTCAGAATTAACCTCTGTAATACTGTTTCTCACTGAGGTGTCACCAAGGGCAAAGGTGTGTGTGCACGCCTGTTCTTATGGGGTTGCTTAGCAGTCTGACTGGAGGGCTGGGGGGCTTATGGGAGAAGTGCAAACAGACAGCCCTGCCTTTGTAAAAGGTCAGAGCTGCAACCTACACCTCTCGAATCCCAGTCTGGCCCTATAGGGACCAGGGTTCCAAAGATGCCTAGAGACGCTTGTGGTAAGGGAGACATCCAGAGAGCATTAAGCTGTGTCCTGCCTCTGAACTTCATTGCTTTTAGATGTTTGTCAGCACCAATAGTGCTGTGACAGACCTGAATTAACTTTGTGTAGTGCCTCTTAACAAGTGTGTCTTTGTAATTGTGCGCATGCCACGACAGCAATAGCTTTCATATGCTGCTGAACTGGAAAAAAAACTTAACATTGTTCCCTAAACTGTGGTTTAGTGTGTTTCATAGGTATGGAGTGGTTTGTTTTGAAACACAAACAGACTCGGAAAGAGTCTGGCAAAAAGAAAGTTTAATTCTCTTTATGGAGCAAAGTGGTGGTTTTCCAAAGTACCATGTGACGAATGACCATCCTCATCAAAGTTTGGCTGTACGAATGGTGGGCAGGGGAGGAGAGAGAAGGGGAATAGGGCTCTGAAAGGCCCCCCAGCGTCAAAGCCTTAATAATCATGTGAGCAGCACTGGACTTCATTACCCTCCTGTTCGTCAGGCCGGGTGCCAGCCTGGATTGCTGGCTGGCTGTGGCAAGGTCAACGGCGGAGGAAAAACCAGTTACTGTGTTACTCTGGAGCGGAATGGAGAGGGGCGGCCATCTGTCAGCTCAGGACTGCCATACCCGCAGAGCAAATGGACACGGGCGGCCAAAGGAGAGGCCACAGACACCCATAGAGCTAAACCCAGCGAGCATAACACTAAGGCGTGGACACGGGTCGAGCCAAAGAAATGGGCCTTGATACCACTAAAACACACATATATGTGTGCACATACCGAAGATAGGGCTATCTGCAAGAAATTTGGCACCAGGTTGTGTCTATATTTATGCAGTTTTTTGTAAGCTTCAGCACACTGTTGGGCTCCCACTGATTTCCATCCAGATGGCAAAGTATTTGTTAAAAAGTTAACAAAAACTTTTGTGCTTGCCAACATTTAATGTGTTTAACCATTTTTTTTTTCCTTACTGAAACACTAAATGCTATTATATTTTATGACTCTTTTCAATTGTGCTATTCCTATATTCCACAGCCTTCTATAGCCGATTCTGTGTTCAATGTTTCACCTTGCTGGCTTTTTGTCAGCATCTGAGTTACATGAGTCCGCTCTACAATGTCCTTTATGATGCCTTCTGGCCAAAGTGGAAGAACCTTGTGGAATGTTCCAAAGCTCTCTAATAGGTTTCAGGTGCTATAGGCTTCTAGCCAGCCCCCCCTATTCCTCATCAACACCCCACACTGTGAGTCTGATGTGAAAGGATCCAGCAACCGCCACACCACTTCTTGTCTAAGAGGGTAGTTTTACAAATTGGACCGTTATTTGCTTGGAAATCTTATCTAGTCAGAATGCACATATGCACTGTCTTTGGTTCTAATTGTGTTTTATTTTTATCTTTTATAAATGTTTTAATATGTTTCAAACAGAACATTAAGTTGTGTTGCGTGAGCAATACTAATACCCATGCAAATGAGGAACACACATATCAATGAATAACACACACAAAGATAAAGAAAATATCTTTAACAGATTTACAGTTTATACACAAGATTGGTAGTGCAAATGGTATAAGTAAGGGAAAAAAATGTAATAGATAAACAACAACTTTGCCTCAAAAAGCTACAATTCTCTAAGAACTCGGGGTCAGTGGATCCGCTGAAGGATCAGCACAGATAAGTGACGGATGTCACTCTGAAATATTTGATTACGTTTGATCTGTTGGTAATGTGAAAGTATGAGGTAAATTTAAAATGTTCTCTAATAAATGTAATAATCTTCAATCACCGAATTAAGGTTTTTCCATGAAAATGTTGGCTTTGTCAGTTAACCCTGCTGCATTTTTATCTACGTATTTTTTGCACTCGTGGCATTTTGGAGCTGTCTACAACAGAACACTGTATGCAAGTTTGTAAACTTATAAACTTGCTCATAGTGTACTGTAAAAGAAGATATTTATGGGACTAAAATAAATTATATCAAGGAGAAAGATAGATTAACAGTCATTGTCATATGTTGAACATATCTGAATGAGTGTGAGTTCATCAATTGGAGAATTTAACACAGAATGTTTACAAGAAATCTCCAATCATATTGTACTGGAATTAAATTTAAGAATTTTCTTTATTTTTTTAAATGAAATAAGTCTGAATACATCTTGGTTATGCATATGAGTTTGAAATGGTTACTAATTGGAATTATTCTATTGTTCTGGCTAAGATCAAATTGGCGATATAAACCTATAGCTTTTTGTATTCATTTAATTTTCTTTTTAGCTTTACAAAACCTAGCTGTTTATTTGGTTCATTTAAAGTTGCAGTTTATGTTCGAAAAATAACTAATAATACAAAAACTGTCTTAATCTTCTTTTAGTTTTTAAAGTTTCTTTAGTTAAAGTTCTTTGAGTTCTTGCTTATGTAGTTTCTCTTGGAAATTAAACCTAGAATTAGGCAGAGCAGCAGTATGTTTCAATCCCAGCACAGCAAAGTTCCTTTTTGTTTTCTTCCTGCACTAAGAATACCAATTACCCCCCCCAGCTTGCAAATCAACATACTCCGGAAAACAGGGAGATGGTCCTGGGCGATTCCCCTCGCCTTAATGGAAATCACGCAGGAACTCCCTGGATGAAAACACTATTAGTTATTAAGGTTTAATGTTGATATCAGTGGTTATGTGTTTACTGGAGTGCAAAGTGTTGCTTATGTGGAATTGTTGGAGAAGTGCAGATTAAGTAAGGAATTAGTGCACACCCAGGATTTCATTAAGGGGATCTATTTCCATCTTGTTAGAAAGAGATAATGCGAGTACTGCATGCATTGTGGGTTACCATATTAAATGCTGCTTTCTCTAAACGACTATATTAACTACAGGAAAGGTTCACTGGTTGGAAACGGTGTGCTTTATCATGGAGGTGTGACTGCAGTCAAATGGTGTTATTTGGATATACTCTCCTCTTCACCACTTTTTATAGAATTTAATGCCAAAAAAAGTAACTCAATTGCTTTCCATACATCACACCCAGTTTCTAGCATGACAGCAGAGTGTGAACGCTAAACTGACATGGACTCTTTGTCTCTCCATTTGTCCCTGCCAATGCATACAGAGAAACCATAAGAATCTCTCTCTGTGTCTCTCTCTTTCGCTCTCTGATTAATCTTTTAACATTTATAATTACTAATTAAGTTAGTAAGAGATTTTTAATGCACTCCTCCTTCAATGGGGAGCAGAGAGGACAACAGATCATTAGCTTCAATAATGAACGTGGATGAGATGGATAATGGTCTGTGATAGGTGAATACTGACAGTTACATGAAAAAACTGAAGTGTATGGGGGAAACACTTTGGTGCACTATAAGTGCACCAAAGCACTTATAGTGCTGTGCCAATGTATTTGTTCTGCATTTTCTCCTTTTACCACAATATAATGTCGAACCTCAGTTCATCTTGTGTTTTCTGTGAAAATTGTATTTTAGTGACCCCAACTAAAGTTTTTGAACACACACGCACACACACACACACACACACACACACACACACACACACACACACACATATATATATATATATATATATATATATATATATATATATATATATATATATATACACACGTATATGTATGTATTTATAGACTTACCTGTGTCTGCTTGGGCTTGGGAGAGCCCCACACATTCCACAGTGGGTTGATGCAGTTATGCAAGACAAACTAGTATGTGTTATAAATTAAATTTAAATTATACTTCATCCTAAAAGGACAAAATATACAATAACATGAGTTGGATAATATAAAATTAATTTCTGTTGTGTTTTCGTGCTATTTTTTTTTGCTGTCTGTTGTGCACTCTGTAATTTGACTTTTATGCACAGGTTGCAGCAAAAACGCTATTTATAGCCATGAATAGTGCGCATTTAAAAGACGTTTCTCTGGTCATGTTAAAAGCGTAACTTTTTGCCCAACATGGTAAACTTGAATTCTCCCTGAACACACCATCTCCCTTGTGAAACACGGCGGTGGTAACATCATGCCGTGCGAAGGCTTTTTTTTATTCAGCAGAGACAGTCAACCTAAATTTAGCGTGAAAATCCTGAAATTAAATCTGTTACAGACTGCAAAATAGTCAAGACTTAGGTGAAGGTTCACTTCGGAAATATTTACTTTTCTGTGTTGATTTACGACATAAGATCCCATTGAAATGAATGAAAATCTGAGGCTGTAACAATAAAAAGTGTTAACAAATGTAACGGGTATAAACGCTTCTGGGAAACATTAAATTTATGTTCACAAAGCTAGGCGAGGCAGAAAAAAATTGTTCTTCAATCCCCACAAATCATTCATAAGATTTTGTTTTATGTTTTTGATATTCTTCTATTACATTTTGCTAGCGGTAATGTACTTATGATGCTATTCTATATCGTAAAATATATAGGCTACATGTACTGGTGTCAGACTTGATTTCAGGTACAGATTTTATTATTAAATTAATTCACACTGGTTTTATAGCGCCTCCCTAATGTTTGTAGCGTATCTCATTATCGCATTAGTACATAAGTGTCTGTATTATCCTGCTGGCTGTGAGTTGCTGCCCATTAAAACACTCATTGCATCTCAGTTTTGTTATTTTTAACTTTTATTATTATTTTTCTTTTTTACCTTAACGACAGAGCTTTCCCACTTTGGGGAAGCTGCTTATGCCATAATGATTATTATCATTAAGAAGATATTAATGTGCTTAGCGTTTGTGACCCAGCTGTTCATCATGGCCCCAGCTACCGGCGGGAGAAAAGCTTCTGCCAAAACGGACAGCGCTCCTCGACCACTGCCCACCTGACCAGAGGTTTCAGGCTTAGGAAAGGTCACAGATACAAAACAGCTTTCCCTCCGCTGAACAAGCAGAAAGATGGGTGCACTACAAACAAACTGAAGTAGATAAACTGCGTTACGTGAGCTTCATTAAACATTGCAGCATAAAAAACCAAAGTAAATTTAGTCATCTTCCTGTTATACAATTTCAGCACACACGTTAATTATATCCAAGTCACTCTACTGGGTGGGGACATGCTTTTTCCCCCCTGTAGAGATTCATGCCACAGAATTATTAATTGGACTGAGATCTTGCTTTGCAGCTAAAGAACAGAACTGCAATGCTATACATGTATGCATTCGTGTAGAATTTTATGAGCAACATTTTTCTTACTTGCATTTACCAGACTAGACTTCTTTTATATGTTTTTGTATGGTAAATCAGACAAATAGTGACTTGTCTCTTCAAAGCCTCACATACAGAGATAGATGGTGTGTGGCTGAAATTCCTCCAGTCTTAGTTTCAAACTGCTGCTTCATTAGTGCTGGGAAGAGAAGCCCATAGTTACATTTAATCAAATAAATCGGTACCACAACATAATCAATCACTATCCTTTGCCAATATGCAACATTCTGTAACTACCAAGCTGGCTCGGAGAAAAGTCAATTATGGCTCCTGTCTCTGCTCCTCTGCACTGTTTCTACAATTATTTTCATCATGCAAATGTGCACTGCATACTGCATTCATTTCTCACATGCTTCCTTGTCTTACTCTTAGAGTTGTTTTTCATTTTATGATACCAGTTCTTGTATGATACATGGGCAGTGTTTTATTTTTTTACTTTTTTATTTTTTGGAGAGTGCAGTGTGGCATAAACTAAATAATCAGATTAAGTATTAATGATTTTTACCGCCATAACAGTTGCATTGCTCAGTGGGCTGCAGATAGATGTTCATATTTCATATTCGTCTGTCTCGATGTAGACCTATGTTCACTTTTTCTTTGTGTTTGAGATCGTTCAGTTTGTTTTTATTCCAAGTTGCATTTTACCTTCATCTTCCTTGAGTGAATGTATTGTGTGGTATGTGAATGAGTGCCACAAAAAATGCTTATCATTATTATTCTGTGTTTTGCTTTTTTGCCTCACTTAAGGCATTGAAATCATTTAACACATTTTTATAACAAAATAAATAAAACGGACTATAAAAGATGATGCCAAAAATGCTATCTAAATAAAACCTTTCCGACAACATGAAGTTTGCACAAAATTCAACACATCTTCCCTTGATCTAAAGAAATGTAAGAGCAGATTAGATAGAGAGGAATTTATAACACTTTTAAAATAAAGTATGAACTATTACCCTACAGGTCTACAGGTCTTCTTTGCTTAATTTAGCTCAGTGTTTTCATTTCAATAATAAGAAAGCAACTTGATAGTTGCTTGCTTTAAAGAAAACTGTCTGTCTGTACATCTGTCTGTTACCATAAACACATGAAAATTAATTGAAGAACAGCAACAATCACATATTTGAAACACCAAAAATAAATTAGAAAGAGGTTTTTTTTGTAGCCTAAACAACATCTGGACAAAAACCCTTAAATCAGGCTGAAATAAACAAATCAATGTGGCCACACATTCATCGACATTTATGTGAATAAGTCATTTTAACTTATTACAAAACTTTATGGCAAATGTTGACACAAAGTGGGGCCAACCAGGTTTTGGATGTAGTGGGAAGTATTTTTTTCGTATAAGACCAGGTTTGGATGATAAGGTTTTTCCTTTAAGTTATTATGTTAAAAGTTAGAAGTAATGTGCAAGCGAGTAAACACTTTTCACCTCACCATATGTCCATGCCAAAACTCCCTTGAATTACTTGTATAAATCAATGTATCGGTTTCTTTTCAACTTCTTGTGTGTTCATTTCTCCATTTTCCACTCAGCATTAATTCTAAAACAAAGTAAATACTCTGTACACAACACACACATTCACCAGGAAACGCACACAAGGTAGCTTGGTTGGTGGGGGCTACGGCTGCAGCTCTTCTGCGCAGTCCCAGAGTGGCTCCCGAGGCTCGGCTGCCAGTTGTTTGCCAGCGTCTCCATGTGGAATTCATTCAAATTAAAGCGGTGGAATGAGGCCCGAGTCCCAGAATGCCTCGTCCCTCTCCTTCATCAGTATTCCGCCGATGAGAGTAATTAAAGCAGAAATTAATTCTGCTGTAAGCAGAGGAGCCACAGAATAACTGATATTAGAGGCTGGATGATGAATGCTTGGCATCAAGGGAAGTCTCAGGGGAGGGAAGGAAAATTCACGGATCTATCTTCTTTATTTCTTTCCTTCTTTCTTTTTGTCTTTCTTTCTGTTGATTTTTCTTTTATTCTATCATTTTTTATTTCTTTCTTTAAATTCTGGTTGTTTCATACTTCTTTACACATTTTTATTTTGCTTCCTCTCGCTGCTTTTATGTGGTACCTGAGTTTTTAATTCTTTGCCATTATTTTAATTCTCAGTTGGAAGGATTGTTCTTCTGTGTCATCTCAAAATTGCTACAAACACCGAATGACACTGAAAGGGACACTATTTCACATTCTGTCAGTACTGATAGTTCCCATTTTCAGTCAACAGGAATTTTGGAGCATATTGATGCTCCAAATGTCAGCATACTGTTGTATGCCAACACAAGTTAAACTGAAAAATATTAATGAATCGGAGTGTGTATTTAGTATTAAACAGTCTCTGAGTTAAATATTGTTGTTTTTTCCTAGAAAGTTTTCCCCCCCTCTTGTTACGAGTAATTAAAGATGGAACCTTGAAGGTCTCCCGATGACGTGATATTCTACCCCTGATGATTCAGTGATCCTCTTGAGTCCCCAGAAGCTTTTATTTTTGGAACGCTAACTCCTTAGCAAGAACAGTCACAAGACCGAAACACAAACAACTGAACTCCTGAAACACAGAAGCTAGATGAGAGTTTCAGTGTTTTCTGCTCACAAGAATCAAATGGATTTGAACAAAGGTTAGATCTCTTTGGGGCGTTATGGTAATGTGATATACGGTGCTGCCATGGAATTTGCGAATGCATGTCTTAGCTCTGTCTGACTCAAAGGATGCAGTGAATAGAAATTATGCTGACCTCTGCCCCTCCCTCTCTTTCTCTGCCCTGTGGGTAAAAAGCCAGAGGAGGTAATAAACAATAGATAGATTTGTCTTGTTTGCGATACAGCTGCGCTCCTAATGACACACGAAATCAGCCTCTGTTTTGAAAATATTTCATGTCAAGTAGGTATGCAGGTATTCAAATTGCATTTTTTATTTGTACCACATAAGATTATCCCAATCAGA